>APFE031280232.1:3260-20315 GCA_000404065.3 Pinus taeda | reverse complement strand
ATAAATATATAGTAGATCGAAAATTTAAAATATCGACCTTTTTCCTAACTATGAAAAAAAATAAAGGTCTCACTACAAAAAAATTTAAAAGAAAAACAAAAAAATATGAAGAATATGACTACTTCTAAAATTGTTAAATTTAGAAAATCATTATTAGCATTTAACACATTAGAAAATTTGAAGTAAAAAAAGAAGTCTTCTAAAAAAGGGCTTAACACTGCATCAACACTTCTTAAAATTGGCATGAACATCACTAACATTTTAAAATGTCCACAAAAACTTTACTCTGAAGATATTGTTATCACTCAGGTTGTTCCCTGCTTCCTGTAGGGAATATGGCCGAGGTAACCACTAACCAATCTTTTAGCTGCAGGTCCTAGCCTACCTGCAACCAAAGAGGGCTCTCTCTTTGTAATTTAGCTTTGTTTTGGAGTGTTTTAGGCTAGTTATGATGAACATCGTTTGGTTTTAAGTTTGTTGGATGGTGATCTCAGACAGAACTGGGGTGCGAGTATATAACTATTTTTTCGATTGGGCAATGGAGTCAGTAAAAGTGTAATCATTGAAAGAGTTTCTTAGTGAAAATGTAGTACTACAGAGTAGGATAGGCACGCTGGAAACAATTTTCAAATCTAGAAATGATGGAATGAAGTCAGTGAGTGAAAGGCAATCAAGAATCTTTCATTATGCTAGCAGAGGGAAATTGTATGAATATTGTGCAGGAGCAATTAAGGATTCCTAAACAGTATTAAAACTGAAAGAACTAGTGCAAACATGAGCAGTTAAGAATTCATATTTATGACTAATCCTGAAGAAAACATAATTAACAGCAAAGATTGAACATAGGGTGCATTCAAACAAATCCTATGCTATTCTTCTTCTCTGTTATCAAGATTATGAAACATACACGGAATTTACGAATATAGAAAACATAAAACACAGTTTAGTATAACTTATTGTTCCATAGCATGACACAGGAATTCTGTAGCAGGTCCCAGAACGTCCAATCCACCTTCAGATCATTCAGACACAGTGAAATTCAATGGCCATTTTGTATTAATACAGTCTGATATGTTACAGCGCAGTTCAGAAAGAAGAAATCATCAACCCTCAATAAATCTCTTTTACAACTATATATAGGAGTTTACAAAATATCCCATAGGGAAATATTTGTACATCAATGTATCCATCTACTCTGACATAATCAATAACTATTTGTGGAAAAAGCACGCAGCAATATCTGAGGAATTAAAATCTCTTTACTCGTTGTAGCAGGTGTCGTGTATGCTGTTGACCCTTTGACTCTGGGAGTCGATGGGTGACCGCTTCCTTGATATGTTGTCTTGTAGTGCTGTCCTGTGCCACTTGGTTTGTGCTTTTGAATATTAGCATGAATTTCACCCACCGTTCATTTGAATTTTCTGGTACTTGAGCCATATAATGCAACTTGCTTATGCAGACAATAAATGCGAAGAGAATCAAAACTATTTTAGAATCTGAAGCAGACTTTGCCACCAATCCTCAATTGGAAATTAATGTTTTCTTAATTTGTATAATGTTTCATCAACTTCAGTGTAGGTGTAATAATTAGGCCAAACTGGAAAAAGGTGTGCTACCTCATGCTCTATGTAAAACAAATCCTCCAGTTTGTCATATAAACTTTGCCCTGTGGGAGGGACTGCTTCTTCTATGCTGCTTGAGGATGTTGTGATTTGCTTTTGTACATAGGTACTCAGCCTGTTTGCATATTGTTCCTATTTTAGCAGCCTTCCAGTGCTAGTGACTAAGCTGGGTAAACCTTTGTTTTGTAAATTTGAAAGCCTCTGTCTAAAAGCATTTACCTCTATTTGCATTTCTTGGCATTTTCTCTCTATGGTTTGGACATAATTCCTCATGGTCAACACTTTCTTGACTCTTACTATAGTCTCTGTCCTGTTCTGGATGTTTAGTGTTGCCAGCTGGTCACCAGTACTAATATTAAAAAAGTGAATCAGTCGATTGGCTTGCTCAGACTTTTCTGCTAATAATGTTCTGACCTTATGAGTTTCATGCTGAGCTACAGTCATCAATTCTATTTGGTCAAAAATGGTTTGTATTGCTGTCCATTGATCAGCAAGAGATTGGCCAATTTTATTCCACAAAATTGTTTTTATTTCGGCCAGGGTTCTATGGAGAGTGAGGTCTTTCTCCAAGGCCTTTATCTTATTTTCTAGGGCCTTTACTTCCCTGGTCTTCTCAGCAACTGTCATCTTTGATTTATCATAACTAGCCTCAATCTTGGCTAGCTTTTCTTTGGTTTCTTTCATCTCTGCCATTTGTGATTCTAGAGCCTTAATCTCTTTCATCATGGCCTCCATACTCAAGCTGGCCTCTTGCACTGTTGCTGTTGTAGTTACTGCCGAAGTTGATGCACTTGCTTCTGCTATTGGATCTGGGGGAGGTGTTGTTGTAGTCACTGTTGCAGGAGGAGCTGTTATTATCGGAGTTGTTTGGGATGGTTGATGGGCCAACTCTGGCTGTTTCCCTCGTTGAGCTTCCTCCAATGCTTTTTCTATTTCTAATATCCTTTGATTCATCCTCATAAGTAGACTCACCACATCCTCTACTTCCTGTTGTTGCGCTACTTCTGCAGTTTGAGGATGTATGGTGACTTGCAGCTTCATTTGTTTTCTCAATGCTGCTATGTCTTCCTCCTTTTTTCTAATCAAGGTCTAGGTGCCTTTGGGATCTTTGAGATCATGTCCCAACTCTATGATGATTTCTTCCAAGGATTTTATCCTATTATCCTTGGCCAATGATGAGGCCTTTTCCAACTCTAGCTGGGAAGAAGTATTGTATAAGGAGTTCTGCAATCTGTGGGCCAGTAGGGCCTTGTCAGCCAATGTAGAATAAACCATTTCTCCCATATTCTTATGTAACTCAATCTGGTCTAACGTATGTATGTCTTTCTCTAGGACCTCCATATTGTTTCTGATGTAGTCTGCAACTGACTGTGGCTGCTGTGTAGTAGGTCTGAAATGACTGAGAGTCATCTTCCCTACTTCCATATCATAGGCTGCCATTAGCCTTTGTTGATTTGTCGGATCCATTCTCATTAACTCGTTGTAAAGCTTAAACCTTATTGGCTCGTTTCTAGCTTTAATCTCTATGAATGCCTTTTTGATATCTGAGCCCTTTTGGGTCTGCTGTTTGGAGGATGAAACCTCCCCACCTAGTTGTTTCTCTTGCTCAGAAAGGAGTTGGCCAATGTTTCCAAAATACGAGGGATTTGCTGCTCAAAAGTCCCCTCACCCCTGATGTTTCCTATGGTCTCTTCTGTGATTTCCTCCTCGGCATAGGGTTTAGCCTCTGTCATTTTTCCCTTTGCTGGTCTGTGGATGTCCCTATGGGTGTACCATCTGTTCTGTCCCTCTTTTTACCTCTTTCCTCATTGTGAGGAGTTTGCAGCACAGGGATTTCAGGTGCCTTTGTCTGTGTTGAAGGGCTTTTTTCTTGGCCTTTTCTGGATTTGAGGATGGCTCCTCCTCCATTGTGCTTTGTTGTTTAGAGCGCTAAATTTCTTTGCCCTTTCCTGCTGATGATATGGCCTCCTTAGCTGGTTGCCATGAGGTAGCAGTTGATGTGCTTGCTCCCACCGGTTGAGGCTGTGTGAAGGTGACCTATGCAACATAATCTAGGTCAATTTTTTTCTTAATTTTTTTCATCTCTCTCTCTCATTTTTCTTATTCACTGAGCTCTTCATCATCTAATGTGCCCTGTACCCATTCTTGTTGATTGGCATGTTGTTCATTGTAAGGGATTGGATGGTGCACATATCCTGAAAGCTTGTGTTTGATTCTTCTAAGGCTTATGAAGTGTTCAGGGTCATATTGTGCCCAGTAGAAGCTTTGTTTCAACATGAGTTCTTGTCCTAGCATGTTGTTTGCATCCTTCCATGCTTCTTTCGTTTTGTTGAAAACAAAGGGACCCAACTGGTGTCTGATTTTATGCTGTGCCTTCTTGTTTTTTCCATGGAAATGAGTTAGGTTTGCATTATTGAATTGCCTGAAATATTCCAAGGCAAAAAGTCTCATGGGGACATATCTTGGCAGCTTATAGGGGGACAACTCATACCCATAAATTCTGATTATTGTGTGGTTTTGGTAGAAGTACCAATCACCAATGATGTAGCCCTTAGAAAGATGCAAGATCCTTTGCATTTCAATAGTGAGTCTGGTAGGAGGAGTCACCATTAATAGGCAAGTAGCTGGGTAGGTGAATAGGTCAATAAACGCACAATATGTGTATGGAGAATAATGGACTTCATGGGAAACTGAGGTCCAATAAATAACAGATCTTCTCTCTCCTTTTGGGTCTAATCTCCTGAGAGGAACCTTGAAACTATCTGGGTGATAGTACAACAGCAGGTGGTAAATGTAGTTGGTGTATTTAAACACTCTTTCTCTCTCCATCATCATGAACTATTCATGTTTCTTGTTTACTATGAAGTTGGCATAGTCATACATGATAGCAGGGGGCTGCCCTGGAGTGAATATGGTTAAGAGAAAAAATACAGTCTCATCCACAAATTCTCCTGTTTTACATCCTAGAATGTATGAAATCATATCCACCATGAGCTTTCCTGTTTCATTAAACAAGGCATGATGATAGGGAGGAGGATGATCATATTGGCAGAGTGGATCCATAAACAGTTGACTAACTCTTGATATTTCTACCTTAGAGAGCCTTGCACCCTGATCCAGCAAGAGTTTCATTGTGAGGGGAACCAGAGGCTGAGGAGGCTCAAAGTTCAGCATTTCATTTATGGCTTGAGGAGTGATATAAAATAGCACAGACCAATCTGGACTGAGAATTGCTCTTAGAGTGGGTTCATAGTGTACATGGCATAGACGGATGAAATCAGGCAGCACATTAACTGATGGGAGGTAGTAGATGGGCATACTGGATTGCCAAATTCCTAGAATATCAGTGTTATTTCTGTGATTGTGTTTGAATTGGCCCACAGCTTCGAGGTGAGGAGTAAGGACCATCATATCTTTGATATGAAAGTCTCTATCTGCTAATGGTAGCCACTCTAAGTTCATGTGTGGAGCATTCAAAGGAGCAATGTTCAAGTCTACTGGAGTCTCCATGATTTATACTGCTTGTATTGGCTGCAATATAGGTATAAGTAGCAATAGGAGGTAGAATTGAGGTTCTGAGGATACTGACAGAAGCATGAAAACTGATTATCTATCTCAAACCAATTTCTCTGTATGAAGTTTATGATGACCAACAAATTTGCAATACTAAGACTAGGTTTTTCCCATCAATTTGCCAAATTACAGGCTCTGTGGGTAAAATGCCGAGAGAATTTGTATTGAATTTCACCCAAGGGACACAAGTCTGCAGAAGAACAGGAAGCCGACGGTCTCCCTTTAGATAACAGGTTAACACAGAGGAAACAGGGTAGTTGGCTAATTTCACTCAATGATTGAGCGATTTTTGGAGTTTTGTGGGCGAATATGGATGCAGTTTGTGTCGGAATGGTTCGTTTGCAGAGGAAATGAGCTTAAATTGCATTTTGTGGTGAATTAACAACTCTAATCATAAATGCAGGACAGGGAGCGATTGGCATGAGTGCTTATGGAAGTAAAATACAGGTACCTTCAGCAATTAAGCAGAGAAGTATAAAAACAAGGCTTTTGGTGAAAATATGGATAAATACCTCTTTACAAGGCACCGAAGAGAGTTGGCAGGTGGAGCTTCGAGCTATGGAGAGGGGCTGTGGAGCCAAAATGCAAGTTGATGGCCAGTATAAGCTCTGGAATGTGATTTGTTTGTAAAGGTGCATGCACGTCGTTTACACAACAACAAATAGAAATAAGCCGAAAATAGTTGTTTTCACAACTTTTAACCAATTTTTGGAACTTTGGTGCTTTTTGGTGCTTTCCTCGGATGACGTCATCATGACTTATTTTTTATCGTGTAGCGGGTGCAGAAGATGATGTGGCAGCTGACGTAGGTGCTGGCGTGGCACATGACACGGTGGCATGGTGATGACGTCAGCAGGTGACATGGCACAGGTACAAGGCAGTGGCAGGCGACGTGGCGGCAACATCATGTGGTGATGTAGGCATAAGGAAAGGGCGGTAAGTGGTTTTTGGCGGACCTCTTTTGGTATGGGAGTGGTATGTGTCAGGGGCGGCCTGATGCAGTGGGAGGCCGACAGCTATCCTAGTGTACGATGGTGAAACCGTCAACCATCGGGTGCTATCGAACTGTTACCTAGGGGCGCCCGATATTGATGAAGGCCGTCAGATCTGCGGGAGTCGATCCGATGGTGGACGGGAGGACAAGATGATAGGGGTTTAGTGGAACAGCGCGCCCGATAAACGTGGATTATTGTATGGTTTCGGCAGGTTAAAACCTTAGGTTTTAGGTTTAATGTGCTTTCAGCGCGAGACTATGGTTATTCGTTTAACTAGGTATTAAACGAAATCCACAATAAAATGTATGCACGGAGGTAATAGGGTATAGTTGGTGTGAGGGGGGTTTTAATATGGTTATTTATTTAACCGGGATTTAATTAAATCCCAAGGGTAATGAACGCGGAAGGGCTAATACTAAGCCCCCAAATAGACCTAGTATTTCCCGGACTTTATATTTATATACCTATATTGCTATGGGGGGGATATTTAATATTTTTTGGGTTTTTTTATATATTTTCTTGTAGAATAGGGGTGGGAAAATGATTTAGGGAGCTAGATAATAGGGTTAGATGTTAATATGAGTTCCATGGAATGAAAAGGAATAGATGCATGCTAAGTTTATAGAATGGAAACTTGAGCATAGGGAAATGAATGGATCGTGGAAAGATCAACTTTACACAAGAAATGTGGCTTCTTTTCACTAAGTTAACTCAGATTTCAACTTGGTTTTTAACAAGAATAGAGTGAAGCTAGACTATTTTCACAAATCCCAAGGTCCTTGAGGGGATGTTAGTGAATGATTTTTTGGGGGAATGAAGGGGAAGTTAGTCATGCTTCCCTGTTGTACCATCAAAATAACTGCCATGGTGTCAATGCCATAAGTGAGATAAGTCCTTCTTGACAAGACCACAAGTGATTACCTCCTTGCTTCTGCAACCTCAAACTACCTACCCAGCCTAATACACCTAACATTTTTTCTTCCTTTGCATTGGGTGCATTTGAACTAGCAAACCTTGATTGTTTTCTTTTTCTTTTGACTATCCTCCTATCTAAATGTACCCTTATCTCTTCCAGGGGCCCAAATTAAGCAGTTGGGCTCCTTAAATTCTCTACCTAGCTAGTCATTTGCCAAGCTTGAACTGTTTGGACAGATATTCTTTCTCTATTATACAACAAAAATTCAAAACATGGCATGGTCCATATTGAATTGTTGGGCCATCCATCAAATGTAATAAGCAGCAGTACCTCCACATGGTGAACTTGTGAAATAAGATAGTTGTGGCATTTGACAAGCCACTTTCCTGCTCTTTGGCTTGGGGTTCATTTTCACTATTTTTTTAGACCAACTGATTTTCTTTCCTTTTGATTATTCTTTTAAGGCATACCCTCTTTTCATTTTTTTAGTTTTCTTTGTCTGTATACAAAATATGAAACCTCTGCAGCATGCAGGGATGAACATATTTAGCACTTCCACTGTCAATCATGAAAAATGAAACCTATTGGTATAGGAATCTAACAATGGCTCCACTTAGGGATGGCTTTTCCCGGTGAAAAGCCAAGAACTGCAGGTTAGATTGCCTTATTTTTCAATCCTTGCTGTATTTTGAAACTTCCTTGTCTTGGAAATCTTTGATCTGATCTTTGTAGCTTGTATGCATTACTTTTTAAGCTGATCTGTGCAAAATTACAGCTTTGTCTCTTGTTGGTTTCTCTGAGTGCTTATCATTATCTTCATATTTCCCAAGATTTTCCTCTGACTTGTTTGTGGTACATTCAATATATACAACAAACTTGATGTAATTCCTTGACTTTTCTTCAAAATTTGCTGCATTTGGTTTCCTATCTAACTGTTGTAAATGAAAAATGCTGAAAATACAACTATTTAGGTACAATATGTAGTTTGTGTTATGTTCATCAAAGGGGATCAAAATAATGTTTGAGCATTCTCCCATTGACTGGGCCTTCTTCAGTGTTTGTGCCATCCAAAATCTTGAGGAAATAAGTGTTGTTACCCTGTATAGCTTGAATCACAAATTGTCCTTTCCAAAGAAAATCAAATTTTCCATGCTTCCCTTTATCTTCCCTCCTGGAGTCCCATTTCAGCACTTTGTTTCCTATGAAAAAGTCTTCATCTTTTGTTCTTTTATCAAAGACCTTCTTAAGTTTATCTTGGGGTATCTGAGTTCTATGATATACTTCTTCTCTTGTCTGCTGCAAGTGTATAGTTTGATTGATCCTTCTCTGAATGTCATTAGGCTCTGCTTGTATTTCTTGTAGCAACTTGATCACAAGGATTCCTAAAGAAGAGGGGAATCTTGCCTCCATTCCATAAATCAACTCATATGGGCTTGTTCCAATGGATCTTTTGGTGGTCAACCTATCTGCCCATAATGCATTGACAAGTTTTTTGTACCAATTCTTTTTGTTCTCTTCCATGATCGTTTTGATAATGTTGATGAGGCTCTTGTTAGATGATTCAGCTAGACCATTACCTTGAGGATAATAGGTTGTGGAATGACCTAGGGTAATATGGTATTTATGACAAAAACTGATCATTCTTTTTTATTTAAAGGCAGCTGCATTGTCTGTAATGATTTTTTCTGGACAGCCAAATCTAAACAAGATATTGGTCTCTAGGAATTGTATGATTATTGATTCATTACCTTGCCTACAAGGTATGGCCTCTATCCACTTGGTAAAGTAATCTGTGGCTGTCAAAATCCATCTATGCTGGCCAGAAGATGAAGGGTGAATTTCCCTAATGAAGTCTAAACCCCATTGTTGAAATGGTCTTTCAGTTGAAATAGGTTTGAGGGGTAGGGGTAGCAGCTTTTTCTTGCCTTCAAAGATTTGATATTTATGGCAAGACATTACAAATTTTTTCACATCCGTAAATAGGGAGGGCCAATAAAATCTAGCCCTTAGGATTTTATCAGTTGCTGATTTCCAATATAAGTGTCCTCCACAATCTCCTGCATGGAATTCCATGAGGACTTTTTCAGTTTCATCCAAAGTTAGGCAATTAAGCAAAATACCTTCATGATTTTTCCAAAACAATACATTATCTATGATACAAAACTTTGAAACTTTCATTTTCAAGAATCTGTTTTTGGTTCTGGATAACCCTGGAGGATCTTACAGGTTTAACAATACAAAACATATGTTAGTATACCAAGGTGATTGTAAGAAGGCTTGATTGATCTATGGAGTCGCCATCTCCGGTTCGTTATCTAGTTTATTGATGTCTAGGGCTTGAAAGTTGGTTCCAGTCATTAGTTTAGCTAGCCCTTGTCCTTTTATGAGTTTTGATGGCTTTATCTCAGTGTCATATTCCAAAATGTTGGCTATCCATTTGCCTCTTTTGCCTTCAATTCCTTCTTGAGTAAGAATGTCTTTAACCACTGCATTAGGAACATAGGCAATTATGTGAGAGTACAAGATATAGACTCTGGAATATTGTATGGCCTTCACGGGGGCATATGCCTGCTTCTCCATGATTTGGTATTTGAGTGGGGCATCTCTGAGTGCTTTGCTAAAAAAAGAAATGGGTTTCTCATGGCCTGAATCATCTTTTTGTAATAGGACAATAGCAATAGTATGCTCAGATGCAAAGGAAAAGATCATAAAAGCTTTATCGAACCTAGGACTTGTAAGAATAGGAGTTTTTGTCAAAGCTATCTTGATTTCCTCAAAAGCCTACTTGGCTTCTATTGTCCACTTGACTTTAGAATCTTTCTTGAGCATATTATTAAGTAATCTTATCAACTCGGCCAGATTGGGAATGAATCTTCTCAGGAAATTGATCTTGCCTAGAAAAGCTTGTAGTCCTTTGATGTTTCTTGGATGAGGCACTGGAAGGATAGCTTGAATTCTGCCTGGGTCAATTCTTATACCATCTTTTGAAATTATGTGACCTAGGAGTTTTCCTTCTTCTAGGCTAAACATTGATTTCTTTAGGTTTAAGGATATGCCATATTTTCTGCAAATTAAGAACACTTGTCTTAAATGTTTTAAATGTTCTTGGTCTGATTTTGAGAAAGCAGTAAGGTCATTAAGGTATATAACTAAAAAATCATGGATTTCCTTAGCAAAGGCTATGTCCATTGCCCTCTGAAAGGTATCTCCTGCATTCTTGAATCCAAAAGGCATTTTGACATATTTAAAAGTTCCCCAGGGTGTTGTAAAGGATGCTTTGTCTTGATCATGCAGGTGAACTAAAATATGATTGAATCCCGAGAAGCCATCTAACAGTGAAATCCTTGAAGCCCCCACTACCCTTTATAGGATATGATCCAGTTTTCTTTCTAGTAGGTACTAAATTTGAAATCCATTCAGAAAATCTGATAGGTGCAATGATTTCGGCTTCAAACATTCGTTTAACTTTTTTTTCCATCAGGGGAAGGAGGACTGGATTAATCCTCCTCAGCTTTTGTTTAAAAGGTTTCTGTTTTTCTTTTAAGGGTATAGTATGTTGGATGACTGAAGTATTATAGGACTTGAGGTCCTCATAACTCCATGCAAACACATCTTGGAACTCTTTAAACAACTCAATGTATTTCAGTTTTTTGGCAGGAGGTAATGTTTTGGAAAGTTTTATCATTTTAGGATTTTCTATGTTCCCAATGTTACATTCCTCATTTTCTTCATTTAAGGGTTGCATTTTTGGCTTTCTAGGAATGTCATTTGAATCGAAAATATCTTCTAAGGGAGTCAAACACTGGGCAGGAATTATCCTTTAGTTCAATTACTTCAGATTCTTCCTCAATCATTTCACCAAAATCTGTTTGTTTTATCTTTTGTAAGTTTGTACCGTCAAAGGTTGCTGGATGCAAAATCAGTTTTGTTGTTTTAGATGATATACATGGTTCAACTTTATCAACTTGTTGTTGATCATCCATAGTTCTTTTGTCTATGTTTATATTCGAGAATTCCACTTTCAATGTCAAGAAATTATTTATTTGGGTGTCATTCTCAAATACCTGCCAATTTTTTACATTATCTGGGATAGCAGGTCTATGTTTGATCTCAGCAGTGAAGTGGTGATTGGGCTCAAAAGGAAGTTTACAAGTGCTGGCAAAAGTTGCCAAACTATGTGCATGTAGGTTATGACTTCTTGGAATTTCAGTGAGCTGAAATTCTAAGAAGCTGCTAAGTAATTCAGTTGCTGCTCCCCTATAATACCTTAGCCTGATATCGTTTGTAACAAAAGTTCCCTTTATCTGTTGTATAATTAAATCAGAGTCCCCTAAAATTGAAATCTTAGTTACCCCTAGACTTCTAATTTGTTTGAGACCCAATAGGAGGGCTTCATATTCAGCCATGTTGTTTGTACATCTAAAATTTGGCTTATATGCATGACCTTGAGCATGGTCATTCTACATGTTGTGTATCAATCACATCAAAACCTTTTTGATCTAGGGCAGTAGATTGTTCATTCATGCTTTCTGTTTGTGTTGTTTTCAGGAGTTTGACATCATTTTTGGGACATATGTCAGCATTGTATAAGATAAATGAATCCATGTCCGAGTGAATGGAATAGATAGGGAAGTTTTGGGGCTTTTCTTGACTGCTAACCACATATTTCATCAATGTTTCTCGGTATAATCTCTTTGGATGGCCAAAGACTGAAATTGTGGCATAGGACATGTCTAGCTGCAAGGATCCGTGGAGTTTGGCACCCTAAGATAGTCTTAGCTGGATATTGGACTAAAGAAACACAAAGATCCTTTATGAGGCCTAGGCACCTGACCTAGCTGGAATCAAATGAGAACAAGTCCTTATAGGGCCTTGTGATGTCAAGATCTAGCTTTTCCTTCACTGGCTTGGGCATTAAATTATGGGAAGCACCTGAGTCAAACATTGCATTATGTAACACTTTGTCATGAACGTTTAAGCTCACATAGAGTGGAGGAACACCTCCATCTACTGATTTACCATTGACTTCTGGACCAAAAATCAATTCTGGTTGATCATCCAAAACATTGACTGCATCCCTATTCTCTGATATTTGCAGTGACCTATTGATTTGTTGTCTATAAATTTCACGTTTGGCCAATTCAGACAGAGGAATGGCTATTTTTCAGCTTGCCAATTTCTGTTTCCAAGTTAAAAGGTTTTTCAATCTGATTTTTTGCATTTAGGGCAACAGGCTTCTCTTTATCAGCTGAGCTTTATTTGACTTTCTCTTGGTTATGGGTGTTGTTATCAGGTATATCTGATTTGTCATTAATTTTTGGAGGGTTATTCAAATCTTCTGTTGCAGAATGGGGTATGAATGAATGGTTTCTTGAAGGCTGTAAGTCTGATACATCTTCCACAGTAACTTCCTTTGGCTGTGTTTTATCAGAGGATTCTGTTGGGACAGATTTATCCCTTGTTCTCTTCAGCTGTTTAGCATCTTTCAGTTTGGTAGTTTCAGGCACATCTATGGTTCTGCTTCTCAATTTGTACTATTTATAAACCTCATAGACTGTTGCATCATAGCCTTCTCTAAAATCAAATGACTCTCCAGATTTGGTTTGAAATTGGTTGAATTCATGGGCCTCTTGGTCATCTTGAGTTAGAAAAACTTGTTGTTCACTATCTAGGCCCATTAAGTTAATGTGAGGATCCTCTTTCGGTTCACTTGAGGTTGAGGCCTCTGCATAATTCTCTTGAAATGGAGGCCTGATATTCTGATCAGGTCGAGTCCTTCCAGTAGTAGGGTTTTGGCTTTTTCTAAAGTTTGAAGTTCTAGTTGAGTTACTTCGTTGCCCTTCCCAGGATGATTTTCTGTCAATGGTCTCTACCTATCTCCCAGTCTATCCGTTCCTTTGATGATTGCATCAATTTTTTTCTCAAATGCTAAAGGTTCTTCTTTGAATGTTGTTCTTCCTTTAGTTCTAACTCGATTCTGTTTGGGAATCAAATTTGCCTCTACACTAACAGCTACATTCTGCATGTCTACTAGACTGGGAGGGGCTCCTTCCCTCAGCTGATATGCCATGTATGAATCAAATCCATTGGGTAATTTGATCAAGGCTAAGTCAGGTGGGGGTCTAAGGTTTTGTGGGATGGCATTGTATGCATTATTGAACCTATCACAATAGTCTTGGACAGTTTCTTGCGGACCCCTTTTTAAATTGGCATACTTAGTTAATATATGTAAAGGGCCTTTCTTCTTTTCCCATCTCTTTAAGAAGACTTGATATAGGGCCTTGGGATCAGCTATAGAATTTTCAGTAAGAGACCTAAACTAGGTCCTTACATCACTAGCTAGACTTTGAACAAAGATCTTCATCCTTACACCATTATCATCAATTTCATAGTTTTCAAAATAGTCCTGCATCTTCTTGGTGTGCATTTGGGCTGTATTGGAACCAGCACCTTCAAAATAAGTGATCTTACTCTGATATGCTTGAGGCATAGCCCCTGGATTTGCAGGTAGATGTAAAGGAGCATAACAATTTGCCATAGTTACAGGGATAAATGGGACAACAAGGAGAAATGGGACAGCTGGAACTGCAGGGACAATGGTAGATATATGCGTAATAGATGGAGGAGTGGAGAATGTGCTTTGAGAAGTTGATGAAGAACTAGTATAAGTGGAAGTAATATGAGGACGAACTGAAGTTTTAGAAGGGGTTGGAATATATATTTGCTGAACTGCTTCAGGACTTGAATCAGCACAATCTTCTTGTTACTTTGTCTTTCTAAGGATCTTAGGGATTAGATTAGGATTTTCAAAAACAACTGGAGGATCTGGGTTAGGGTTTGACCTTGTGTAACGGGTTTTCTTCTTTGGAGCCAGCTTCTAGATTTTTTTTTTGTTGTTTTTCTGGGAATGTTTTCAATCACAACTTTAGACAATACTTCACAGGAGATTCTTTTGAAACATAGGAAGCTTAAAATCTCCTTTGACTATGTTGAAACAAGGAAACTGATTTTGTCCCCAGTGGAGTCGCCAATGATGTTATCACTTAGGTTGTTCCCTGATTCCTGTAGGGAATACAGCCGAGGTAACCACTAACCAATCTTTTAGCTGTAGGTCCTAGTCTACCTGCAACCAGAGAGGGCTCTCTCTTTGTAATTTAGCTTTGTTTTGGAGTGTTTTAGGCCAGTTATGATGAACAGGGTTTGGTTTAAGTTTGTTGGATGGCGATCTCAGACAGAACTGGGGTGCAAGTATATAACTGTTTTTTCCATTGGGCAATGGAGTCACTGAAAGTGTAATCGTTGAAAGAGTTTCTTGGTGAAAAGGTAGTACTAGAGTGTAGAATAGGCAAGCTAGAAATAATTTTCAAATTTGGAAATGATGGAATGAAGTCAGGGAATGAAAGGCAATCAAGAATCTTTCATTATGCTGGCAGAGGGAAATTCTATGAATATTGTGTAGGAGAAATTAAGGACTCCTAAACAGTATTCAAACTGAAAGAACTAGAGCAAACATGAGCAGTTAAGAATTCATATTTATGACTAATCCTGAAGAAAACATAATTAACAGCAGAGATTGAACATAGGGTGCATTCAAGCAAATCCTTTGCTATTCTTCTTCTCTGTTATCAAGATTAAGAAACATACATGGAATTTACGAATATAGAAAACATAAAACATAGTTTAGTATAACTTATTGTTCCATAGCATGAGACAGGAATTATGTAGCAGATCCCAGAACGTCCAATCCACCTTCAGATCATTCAGACACAGTGAACTTCAACGACCATTTTGTATTAATACAGTCTAATAACTTACAACACAGTTCAGAAAGAAAAAATCATCAACCCTCAATACATCTCTTTTACAACTATATATAGGAGTTTACAAAATATCCCATAGGGAAATATCTAGACATCAATGTATCCATCTACTCTGACATAACCAATAACTATTTTTTGGAAAAATCGCGCGTAGCAATAACTAAGGAATTAAAAGCTCTTTACTCATTGTAGCAGGTGTTCTGTATGCTGTTGACCCTTTGGCTCTGGCAATCGGTGAGTGACCGCTTCCTTGATATGTTGTCCTGTAGTGCTGTCTTGTGCCACCTAGTCTGCGCTTTTGAATATTAGCATGAATTTCACCCACTGTTCATTTGAATTTTCTGGTAGCTGAAACATATAATGCAACTTGCTTATGCAGACAATAAATGAGAAGAGAATCAAAACCATTTTAGAATCTGAAGCAGACTTTGCCACCAACCCTTAGTTGGCAATTGATGTTTTCTTAATTTGTATAATGTTTCATCAGCTTCAATGTAGGTGTAATAACTAGGCCAAATTGGAAAAAGGTGTTCTACCTCATGCTCTATGTAAAACAAATCCTCCAGTTTGTCATATAAACTCTGCTCTGTGGGAGGGACTGCTTCTTCTGTGCTGCTTGATGATGTTGTGATTTGAATTTGTACATAGGTACTCAGCTTGTTTGCATATTGTTCTTGTTTTAGCAGCCTTCCAGTGCTAGTGACTAAGCTAGGTAAACATTTGTTTTGTAAATTTGAAAGCCTTCGTCTAAAATCATTTACCTCTATCTGCATTTCTTGGCATTTTCCTTCTATGGTTTGGACAAAATTCCTCATGGTCAACACTTTCTTGACTCTTACTATAGTCTCTATCCTGTTCTGGATGTTTAGTGCTTCAAGCTAGTCACCAGTACTAGTATTCAAAAAGTGAATCACTCGATTGGCTTGCTTAAGCTTGTCTACTAATAATTTTCTGGCCTTATGAGCTTCATGCTGAGCTACAGTCATCAATTCTATTTGGTCAAAAATGGTTTGTATTGTTGTCCATTGATCAGCAAAATATTGGCCAATTTTATTCCACAAAATTGTTTTTATTTCGGCTAGGGTTCTATGGAGAGGAGGTCTTTACCCAAGGCCTTTATCTTATTTTCTAGGGCCTTTACTTCCCTGGTCTTCTCAGCAACTGTCATCTTGATTTATCATAACTAGCCTCAATCTTGGCTAGCTTTTCTTTGGTTTCTTTCATCTCTGCCATTTGTGATTCTAGAGCCTTAATCTCTTTCATCATGGCCTCCATACTCAAGCTGGCCTCTTGCACTGCTGCTGCTGTAGTTGCTGGTGAAGTTGATGCACTTGTTGCTACTGTTGGATCTGGGAGAGGTGCTGTTGTAGTCACTGTTGCAGGAGGAGTTGTTATTATCAGCGCTGTTTGGGATGGTTGAGGGGCCAACTCTGGTTGTTTCCCTCATTGAGCTTCCTCTAATGCTTTTTCTATTTCTAATATCCTGTGATTCATCCTCATAAGTAGACTCACCACATCCTCTACTTCCTGTTGTTGCGCTACTTCTGCAGTGTGTGGATGTATGGTGACTAGCAGCTTCATTTGTTTTCTCAATGCTGCTATATCTTCTTCCATTTTTCTAATCAAGGCCTAGGTGCCTTTGGGATCTTTGGGATCATGTCCCAACACTATGATGATTTCTTCCAAGGATTTTATCCTATTATCCTTGGCCAATGATGAGGCCTTTTCCGGCTCTAGCAGGGCAGAAGTATTGTATAAGGAGTTCTACAATCTGTGGGCCATTAGGGCCTTGTCAGCCAATGCAGAATAAACCATTTCTCACGTCTGCTTATGTAACTCAATCTGGTCTAACAGATGTATGTCTTTTGCTAGGACCTCTAGATTGGTTCTGATGTAGTCTGCAGCTGACTGTGGCTGCTGTGTAGTAGGTCTAAAGTGACTGACAGTCATCTTCCCTACTTCCATATCATAGGTTGCCATTAGCCTTTGCTGATTTGTCAGAGCCATTCTCATTAACGGGTTATAAAGCTTAAACCTTATTGGCTCGTTTTTAGCTTTAATCTCTATGAATGCCTTTTTGATATTTGAGCCCTTTTGGGTCTGCTGTTTGGAGGATGAAACCTCCTGAT
>APFE031280223.1:35949-133228 GCA_000404065.3 Pinus taeda | reverse complement strand
GCTATTAATGCATACGCTTTGCTGTTCTTGTTTTCCCAGATGGCAAGCTCTTTGTCTGATGTAGGCTTTTCTGGGTCACTGTCTCCTTCTCCGACACACACTTCTTTCCACAGCTCATTGAAAATGAGGGTGTGTTGTACCATCCGGGACCAGTCAGGATAGTTCTCCTTGCCAGTGAGAACTATTCCTATCATAGAGATGATTGAATGCATTCTGTAAAAGGTTACTTCTGCTGATATAAAAACTTTTGCTGCTATATACTTCTGATGAAAAAAATACTCTTAAAAAAACTTCCGCTTCTTTTTAAAAAATGATTTTGCTATGGAGAAAAAATCATTAAAATTCTGCTCACCACACCATATATATCTCAGCTTAAAATCACCATATATATCATTTAAAATTCTGCTCACCATATATATCTCAGCATATATATATCTGCTTTAAAAATGATTAAAATTCTGCTACTTATATCTCCACATATATATTTCTGCTTTTAAAATGATTTTTATATGGGAAAAAAAATCATTTAAAAATCTGCTTTATACCATAGCGCTACCATAAAGAATCATTTAACATCTGCTTTATACCATAATTCCAAAATTGACTCTTATTCAGAACTCATATGGAAATACTAATACTTGCGCAATCAACTTCGAAACAGTGGGAAGTTACAATGGATAAATAGCAATCCGCAGCAGAAAGGAGCAGTTTGAAGCACGGCCTCTGGGCATAATGGGACACAACTTTACTAAAGCGTAAATATGGCAATGATGACAGAATACAAAAATGAGCTTTTAAGCGATCTTCATGCTCATAAAGTAGATATGGCCTGTCACTAATTGAAGGTTTTATCTCAATCACCAACGCCAAATAATTCTGCGGATCTTCATGCTCATAAAGTAGATATGGCCTCTTAAAGTAGATTTGGTGTCTCTCTGGTGGTTTCTTCTCGACAGGTTATTAATTCAAATCCTGTGGACTTAAATGTTTCGTCGGTCTTTTCAAACTCCTTGTGCTTTGTCAAATTGTCTCGTCTCTTGAGCATGAAAGCCTTTTTAATCGATAGAACATTTAAAAAAAATGGCTGGGTTCCTCACAGGCCGGTGCGAGAGCCTCTCAGGCGGATATAAACAGTGAAAAACATGCAGACGGGAGCCTCTCGAATGAAAAACAGTGCAAACGGTTCTTCGACTTTAACCATTAAAAAAAAAAGCAGTGCATTACCTCTTGGATTGGTAATGTAAGAGGGACAACGATGTTACTTCTTCAGATTGTCATCATAAGAAACCCAACAGGTATGCAGTCTTCAGTCTTCAATGTCATGCGTTTCAATGAAGGCGGCGGTAGGCGTTTCAATGATGGCAGCGGCAGGCCTTTCAATGAAGGCAGTCTTCAGTCTTCAGTTATGTCAGAGACTGGGCAGCTCTCAGTCAGGAGTTACAATTATTCTGGGACCAGTGCTCTGATACCATGTTAGGCCAGGGTAACTCCAGAATAAATGAGCGAGAGAAACTGATGGTCTTATTCATTAGGTAACCTACATTTATATACATAAACAAAACGGATCAATTCATCTTCTGGATGACTGTCCAGTTCACCCATCCGTTTCGGATTAGGTGTCAACAACTAACACCAACCTGAGATGAATTGAATGTGGTATCAATACCACTTTTCTCACCACTTCATAATCCACTTTCCATTGTAAATCATTAAGAACTCTGGACACTTGTGCACATGTTGAACATATATTATGTGCCAATTATGATTGTGATTTGGACAGGTGTAACATTTTGATAGTTGCAATATCTGGAAAGTTAATATGTGTTGTCAATCCATCATTACCTTTGTTAGTAGGGGGGTTAGAACCTTAGTGTTTCTGAGATACGCCCGTACCTCTTTCTCCTCACGCTCGATTTCAATTTGATGGCTTTTTTGCCTTCATATAGTGTTTTAATGCCATATACTTGGAGGTGACACATCATGGCAATGGAGAGAATATTGGAGGCCTATTGTCCAATTCTAAGGACCCTTGGTCTAGTATAGTCCCACTTGTATCCAACGCATCCACTTTAAAATTCATATGCTTGAGTACATGGAAGAATTTAATTTATTTGAATTGTTGTAACTAAATAACAATCCTTTGTAATACGGGGGGCATATTAGAAATGTATGATCCTTTTGCTTCCCATAATGTCAGGCTAGGAGTAACTCCACAAATGTAATTGTATTTTTGCATTAAGAGAGAATATGAATATATACAAGGAGAGGGAGACTATTGGGTTTCACCTCCCAATGTCTCTTCGTCTTCCAAATTCTCTTTTTTTGTTATTTACAATATTTACATCTTTTTTCCTAATCCCAAAGATTAGTTGTAAACATTGTCCCCCTTAATCTAAAGGGATGTTGGTGAGTCCAAGCATCGTTCTGAATCTTTCAACTTTTCCCTTCCAAGCGCTTTGGTGAAGATGTCTGTAATCTGCTCATTTTGGAACAATGTCATAGGTGGATTGTTTTGGCCTCAACATGACATTGAATCAAATGGTCTTTTGTATTAATGTGCTTCAGTCGATCATGGAACTTTGGGTTCTTGGCCAAATTTATTGTAGAAGTGTTGTCAATCAAGAGAGGAGTTGAATGCACTTGTTTCTCCTACAAATCTTCCAAAATTCTCCCAAACCACACAATTTGCTTCGTTGCTTGAGCTGCTGCCACATATTCTGCCTTATTTGTATAATCTTCTGGAATTGATTTTTTACGTGACCTCTAAGAGACAAATCCTCATCTAAGACTTATAATATAACCTGAAGTAGATACTCTAGTATTTTTATCTTGATCAAAATCTGAATCAAAGTATCCACTCAACATGAAGTCACCCACCTGTGTATACTTGATTCCAAAGTCTTGAGTTCCCTTCAAGTACTTTAGAACTCTTTTTGAAGCAGACCAATTACCCTCACAAGGATTTTTCATAAACCTGGAGAGTATTCCAATAACAAATGAAATGTCAGGTTTGGTAGAAGTAAGGTAGTTGAGACTTCCTACGAGCTGTCTATACTTCGTTGCATCCTCAAATTATTTTCCTTCAGTAGATATGAGATTTAAATTATGTTCCATTGGAGTAGTTAAGGGATTGAAATCAACCATGCCAAGCCTATTAAACAAATCTCCAATGTACTTCTTCTGAGAGAGGAATATAAACTTCAGATGTTGGGTTACTTCAATACCAAGATAGTAGTGAACATAACCAAAATATGTCATTTCAAAACCTTTCCCATTTCTTTCTTTATGGATGCAATGTACATCTCATTGTTCCCTATACTTAGAATATCATCTACATACACCATAAGATATACAATTGTTTTTCCAACTTTCTTGACAAACAAAGTTGCATCATCAAGATCATAATGTTTGAAATTGAGTTTCAAAAGATGCTCAGTTAATTTATCGTACCAGGCTCATGGTGCTTGCTTGAGACCATACAAGGATTTTACAAGCTTGAATACTTTGTGTTCCTAACCCTTCACAACAAATCCTTCTGTTTGGGACATAAAAACATTCTCATTCAGATCTCCATTCAAGAAAGAAATTTTTACATCCATTTGATGGACTTTCCAACCGTTCTGAGATGCCATAGAAAAGAGTGTTTGAATGGTATCCCATTTTGTTGTGGGGGAAAAAGTGTCTTCATAATCGACCCCTTCCTTCTGTGCAAAACCTTTTTCCACAAGCCTAGATTTATGCTTGTTAAGTGAGCCATCTACTTTATACTTGTTTTTGAAGACCCATTTGCAACTGATTGGTTTGGTTCCTATTGGAGGATCAACCAGCTTCTAGGTTCCATTCTTTATCAAAGCATCATATTCTTTCTGCATCACTTCTTTCCATTCATCATGAGAATCAATTTCTTTGAAGGAAGTTGGTTCAAAATCTGTAGAAAAATTCAGTTCATAATCATAAGAAACTTATGTATCAATAGGTGAATCAAGATCGTCTACATCACCTCCATTATGTCTGGTTCATATTCTTGTTCCTGTCTTTCCAACCTCATTAGGATGAACACTTTCAAGTATCTTTTTTAGCCATTTTGGAGGACCTTTATGAGATGGACCAGCCTGCTCAGTTGATTGAGATGGGGCCAAATCAAGATTTAGCCTCCCAATTCTATCAATCACATCACTCAAAGTGCCATCTTGATAAGTGGTTGGAGCTTCATGCGAGGTATAGAGTGCTTCAAAAGGGGAGTCCATAGATTGATCCAGTATAGGGATCCCCCCTACCCTTCAATATGTGGAATCTCATGATCAAACTCTTGAAAATAATTTGAATGTCCAAATCTATCCAAGATATAAAGTTGCCACTCAAAAACATTGTTAGTCTTGGAATACTTAAGAAATATTATATCTCTAGATATTATAAACTTCTTATTTACTTCATCATAGAGACAATATGATTTAGAGGAATTTGAGTACCCCAAGAAGATACATTTGAAATTCCTTGCACTAAGTTTGTTTCTTTGTTCCTTAGGTATCAAGTCATAACAGGTGGAACCAAAACCCTTAGATGCCTCACCTAAGGAATGTGGCCATACTGTTTAGAAATCTAGGGCATTCAAAGTTAATAATTTCTCTTTTTGACAATTACTTGTGATGCACTTTTACTTCTTAATGTGTTATTTCATCAAGACAATTACAAAAATTCATAATCAAAATACAAGTGACATAGTATATAGGCTTCTCCAGCAAGGGCTCACCTCTTGAGAGGAAAACCTGATCAAAATTCTTCTTCTAGATCTTCACCTGATAAGTATCAAGACCATGACACAGACCCTTGACTCTAGTATCCTCTTAAGAACCTTGTCACTAACCTTGATGCTCTGCCTCTTCCTCTCCTCACCTTCCTTATTGATCTTTAACTATTCTCCTCAAATTCTACTTAGAGAAACTTGGTCTCTATCCTTCTCACTGCTCCTCCCAAACTTTCCTAGAGAATCTCGGTCTCTAGTTCTTCTATAGAGAAAATTTGTCTCTATTTTTTCTTGGCTTGCCCTAGAGAATATCGGTCTCTAGGTCTTCTACTTCAACCTTCCTAGAAGAATCCTTTCTTCTCTAGAAGAAACTTTACTTCCCTAACTTCACAATGCCCATAAGAAACTTTGCTATTCCCATAAGAAAGACTCCCAAAAAAATATTCACACTTCACTTTGTTGCTCCTTATTCGTACTTCTTTTAGACCTCTCTTCATACCTTTCTTCTACCTTATCTTCACACTTTTCTAGATGATATTAAATTGAGTTGATTGTCTCAATTGTGTGTCCCTAAATGAGGCCGAGTTCCTCTATATATACACTTCTTCACTAGGAGTTAGTCTGACTTGATCTAGCAACTTCTTCATCATTTGTAGGTCGACTTGAACTAGTATCCTTTTCATCATTTGTAGGCCGACTTGAAGAGGTATGGTGACAAGTTCTTGGAGGATAATTTTACATAGACAGGATGACTTTTTACAAAGTGTAACATGACTTCATTTACATGACAATGACTCTACATTTCATGACTAGATGACACATAAATCCTAAAGACTGTCAATGGGAACCTTGATTCAAAAACAAAATCCTTTGCTCATGAAACCCATGAAGCAAGTCAATACAATAATTTTATTTTTCTTATTTACATCTCATGACATAAAATCATAATTACATGTCATTATGAAGACCGAGCCTAGTTACACTTTTCAACGCTCCCTCTTAACTAGGGAGGTATTCATAATAGTATCTTGGACTTTCTCAATCTGAAGAATCTCTCATAAGAAGAATTCAGATTTGCAACTCATTTGTATAACATCATACCAACCAACATTATTATATACCAAGACCTTGACTAATAGCTCTATCTCTCCACAAGATCATAGCACAATGTTGGCGAGACCAATGATTTATAGACATACTCATCATTATATCTCTAGGAACATACCCCACCCGAGTTTACTTAGGATATGCTCCAAAAGGACTATTCTTTTCTTGGACTCCCCAGTCCCAAAATAATATTGGTCCTCCATGACTAATCTTTCATGGGGTGCCCTATCTCATCCCCTAAGAGCATCGGATGTCAAATGATTACACAATCCTCCATTATGTCTTCCCAAGTGAAGATCAAAACAACATGCCTATCACTCCTTTTCATACTAGGAGATTTTATTCCATTAAAGGAATGTACTCATTACTGTCATGGAGGAATGTACCTAAGCTTCCAGCTTAGGAATTTCCAAGTTTCTTCCAAGTAAGAAACTTGTTCTCAAGCTCCCTCTTAACTAGGGACCTATTGCAACTATTCATGTGGAGATCCTAAAACAAACAACTACATGAAGAGCTCCTTCCTTTGATGTCATGAATTTATTCTTCGCTAAGCAGTCTTCATCCTTTGGGAACTTCTATATATAGGGCATAGATCATACATCACTTATATTCATGAGTCAGTCATGTCCTCAACTGATTAGAAAGTGATCCATCAGATTCGCCATTTGGATTTTCTTCATGTCATTCTGCTTTCATTCCGTATTTCGGAAGGACATTACATCCTTTTTTATGATCTGCTTGGAAGTCATGTAAATATCTTCCCTTTGACAGCCCTACATAAGACCAACCAGATGTTAGTTCAAAAAAAATCAATGAACACTTTAAATCAAAATTACCTTTGTGATGATCTTTCATCATGACATATTTCTGTAAGTATCAACATCCTGCATGTAGATTGACACATCTCCCACATATATTCAATGTCAAGGGTCACTATTTTTTTTCAAACTTCCATCAAAGTCTTCTCATCATTACGGGGGATCTTTTAGTCAAATCTTCTTGGACTTCGAATGTTGAACGCCTTCTACCTTCATTGCATATTATCACGATCTCTCCCACACTTCATTCCCATGAGCTTCTAATCATGTTTCCTTGATTGTAATCGACTTCCTCATGATTCATATGAGAACATACTATGTTGATTTCACCTAATGTGATTTATGCTTTGTTGCAAATCTTTGGAGGAGGAGATCCTTTCTTCTCTTGATCATATTTCCCAAGATGGAAATAGTGATCCATATTATCTGCAACCATATGACATGAATTTCATAATAATATATGTAAGCATACATACCTCATCTTTCTTTCGGTCATTCAGACTTCTTGTAGCAGCTTCATTCGAAAGGATTCTATTCTTCAGACCTGCTTTCCTATTATGTCATCATACCATCATTCCTTGAATCCCACGAGTTGAAATTCCCAATGAAAACCTTTGCTTCCTTTCTTCATTTGTGATAAGAGAAACTCGAGAATGTTTCATATCCTCATCATGCATATGTTTTCTTCTATGATGATCCCAGTTGACGATGACCTTTGCTTCTATAAGTATTAATGAGGTTTTATTAAGAGCTTCCTATTCTTTATAATTTGTACTAGACATACTTTCTGCATTCCATGTCATGATCTCTTCTAATGCTTCTATCACGATGCTTCTTTCTAACTTGATGCATCCTATCTTATTTCCATTTCTTTCTATCTATAACTTATAAGTGAAAATAACCTTCTAATGAAGAATATCAACTTAGTGATCTTCTCACTTTTTGCTTCTTATGCTTCTTTTCCTTTGGTTCTTTTAATTCATCAGTGGAATAGTCTTCTTCCTTGTCCCTCTTGCGATTAGGTAAATCCTTTATGTAGTTCCAAAAATTATTACAACCATAACATATTTCTTTAGCCATGCTCTTGTTTTTCTTATTTGGATTACTAAACTTTCCAAAATTTTCCTTTCGTCTTGACACTATTTGTACCTTTCAATCTAATCTTTTGTCACTTTCATTCTTCACCCTCTCTTCCTCTACCTTGCATAGAGACCATAACCTGATGAATGGGACAGTTTCTTATTCCCTAGTGGCAATGAGGTTACCTTTTTCATCAGTTAATGCATTTAGAATAATGGATATTATTTCATTATCAGACACTATCTCTCCTAGGTCCTTCAATTGACCTTTCATTTGAGATGCCTTAGAGAGACATGGCGATATCCTTTCATCCTTTGACACCTTCAATTTATGAAGATTGGACCTAAGTGATAAGATATTTTCTATCGTGCTTCTAGAGAAAGGTTATCCTAGCTTATCATATGTTATTTAGATGTCTCCAGCTTTGCTACATATGAAATGAGTGAATATTTGATGGATTCCTTGAGAATATTTTGAGCCTTGAGATCCCTTTCTATGTATTCCAAGAATGCTTGTTCTTCGAATGGCTTGGAGACCTTCCCATGGACATGATCAATGAATTCATTTACTTTGAGGACCATGCCTATCCTTCTTTTCCAAACAAAGAAGTTTGATATCCCAACTAGCTTTTGGTCTTCCTTAAAACATGAAGTCATTTTTACGAGATTGTATTACAATAAGAGGTACTTACTTGTGAAGATCAAATTTTCAACTTGTTGATGAACTTGTTGCTTCTTACTTCAAATCTTTCGGTGAGGGAGGAATGCCTTCTATGAGATCTCTGCTTCAATAGAGAGAGGATTGAATTTTGATTCAATCTACCTTAGATTTGAAGATCTTCCACTTCCTTTGATGATGTGATGATATCTGAAGTGCTTCTAGGGTTTCGGTCTTTTTGCTTCGTTCAATATAGGGTTTCTTTGATGTAGATCTTGAACTCATTGATATCCTTCAACTTGATTTGATTCCTTACATGAAGATTGATTCTTGTGTGTCAACTTGCTTTGACTGCCCCTTATTCCCTTCAATAGCTAAGCTTCGATACCATGTTGAGAAATCTAGGGAATTCAAAGTTAACAATTTCTCTACTTAATAATTTCTTGTGATGCACTTTTACTTCTTTATCTTATAGTCTTTTCTTCATTAGATTATTAATGTGTTATTTGATCAAGACAATTACCAAAATGCATAATAAGAATACAAGTGACACAATATATATGCTTCTCCTGCTAGGGCCAAAAATTCTCATCTCTCGAGAAGAAAACCTTATCAAAATTCTTCTTCTAGACCTTCAATTGATAAGTAACAAGACCATGACCCAACCCCTTGACTCTAGTATCCTCTCAATAACCTTGTCACTAACCTTAATGCTCTGCCTCTTCCTTTCCTCACCTTCCTTCTTGATCTTGAACTGCTCT
This sequence comes from Pinus taeda, assembly GCA_000404065.3. Lineage (NCBI taxonomy): Eukaryota > Viridiplantae > Streptophyta > Pinopsida > Pinales > Pinaceae > Pinus > Pinus taeda. The sequence continues at coordinate 124,061 of APFE031280223.1, read as the reverse complement.
CCTCGATTTCTACTTAGAGAAACTCAGTCTCTATCCTTCTCACTGCTCCTCCGAGACTTTCCTAGAGAATCTCGGTCTCTAGGTATTCTCTAGAGAAACTCGGTCTCTATCTTTCTCATCTTCCCCTAGAGAATCTCGGTCTCTAGGTATTTGAATTCAACCATCCCAGAAGAATTCTTTCTGCTCTAGAAGAAACTTTACTACCCTAACTTCGCACTGCCCAGAAGAAATTTTGCTGCCCTAACTTCGTACTACTCATAAGAAACTTTGTTATTCCCAGAAGAAAGTCTCCCAGAAGAATCTTCACACTTCACTTTGCTGCTCCTTCTTCAAACTTATTTTAAACCTCTCTTCATACCTTTATTATGCCTTCTCTTCGCACTTTTCTAGATGAGATTAGATCGAGTTTCTTGTCTAAATTGTGTGTCCCTAAATGAGTTCGAGTTCCTTTATATATACACTTCTTCACTGGGTCTTTAGGCCGACTTGATCTAGCAACTTCTTCATCATTTGTAAGCCAACTTGAAGAGGTTTCGTGACAAGTTCTTGGAGGATTCTTTTACATAGACAAGATGAGCTTTTGCAAAGTGTAACATGATTTCATTTACATGACAATGACTCTTACATTTTATGACTAGATGAAAAATAAATCCTAAAGACTCTCAATGGGAGTCATGACACAAAAACAAAATCCCTTGTTCATGAAACCCATGAAGCAAGTCAATATAATGATTTTATTTTTCTTATTTACATCTCATTACATAAAATCATAATTACATGTCACTATGAAGACTAAACCTAGTTACACTTTTCAACACATACCACATTTCATAGGGAGTCTTGTTTTTTATAGCATGATATAGACACCTATTCTTTATATACACATCACATAGAACTACATCAGACCAAAACATTTAACATTCTTGAAAAGCATCATCGAGCGTGCCATATTTAAGATTGTCCTGTTCATTCGTTCAACTACACCATTTTTTTGGGGATTATAAGGTACAATTGTTTGATGTTTGATTCTATCCTAGTTAAGATAGTTTTCAAAATCATTTGAAGTATATTCTTTTATATTATTAGTACGAATAGATCCAATATGAGATTTTACATCATTTTCAATCCATGCATAAAATTTCTTGAATGTTTCAAAAGCTTCATATTTGTCCTTCAATAGATAAACCCAACACATTTTGGTGTAGTCATCAATAAATGTCATCATATATTTATTATCATTTGCAGAACGAACAGACATTGGGCCACATAAATCAGAATGAATGAGTTCAAGTTTTCTATGCGATCTTGAATGAGAATCATGAAAAGGCTGTTTTATGTTCTTTCCTAAAATACACACATCACATTGCTTAAGTTTCCTAAGAATAGTTGGAAAACTAGTAACACCATTTTTATTCAACAAATGAATGTTGTCATAGTTCATATATCCAAATCTAGCATGCCATAAAAGACTTGACGGAAGTGTACCTTCATCTTAGTGAGAACTGTATGAATTTTTTTGTGCATGAGCATAGGTTCCTGGCAACTTCAGAAATCTTTCTTCTTCTATCCTAGTCATGACAAGTAAGTGATTTGATGCTTTTTTGACCTCAAAATTACCATAAAATATATGAATGGAGTGTCCTTGCTGACGGGTGTGGACAAAACACAACAAGTTTATTCTCAACTCTGGGAGGTATAGAACATCATGTAGAAGAAAGTCTAGAATGCCAAGTAGTTTGAGCCTGATAGTGCCAAGCCCTGATGGCTTGAGTTTTGACTTGTCTGCAAATTATACTGCTCCATCAACATTACCAGTGAATTATTCAAAGAAATCTCTTCAGAAATTCATGTGGCAATTTTCTCCTAAATCAAGTAACCAAGCATATTTCCATGAAGCAAGTGAAGCATTGAATAAGTCTTCAGTTACTCCAATGTTGCAATGTGCAACAACATAATGAGTGGACTCAGGTGATTTTTCTCTCCCTTTACTAGGTGTTTTACCTTTTTATTCCTTTCTTTCCTACTTGATTATGTCCCAAGGAAAATTGCATGTGGAAACATCATGTCCATTTCTATTATACCGTATGCAATGAAGATCGAACCTTTCTCCTTGGAAACGTTTCCCCCCTGCCTCTAAAATTCTTCCTTCCTCTTCCTCTTCGACCACCTCTTCCTCTAGGATAATCCTATGCATGATTCTTCTCTTTCTGTGCAAGGCACATGGCTTCATTAGAATATTAAGGAGTTATCTTCTTCCTAAAAGCCTTCTCTCTTTCAACAAACTTCTTCTTAAGGGAGTCAAAGAAAATCTCCTTAAGTTTTCCACTTTCTTGCAATGACTCAGGATGATGTGAATAAGTGGGATATAGTGCCTTGACATAGGTTGTGAGAGGAACATCTATTTCAATACCAGTGGCTTTTATGTCATGCATAATGGATCTTATTTCTCATTCTAAGGAAAGAGGGTCATCATTTTTCAACTAAAGGTTGAACAAATTGATCATCAATTGAACAAATTCAAGTTTAGAGTGTAAGTCATATAATTCCTTAAATTTCTTTAAGGCTTCAAAGGCATTTTAAAATGGCGAAATATGTCGACTCACCTCTTCATTTACTGACGCTGCAATCAAGGCATAGGCCTTGCTATTTTTGTTTTCCCAAATGATAAGATCCTTGTCTGAAGTGGGGTTTTCAGGTGCATTATCTCCTTATCCTTCAAAAAATCCTTTCCACAACTCATTAAAATCAAAATGTGCTTTATCTTCCTAGGCCACTCATGATAGTTCTCTTTGTCGGTGAAAACTACTCCCACTATGGATATGAGTAAATGCATCCTAAAATATGAATTAGACCCAAAATACTTGCAATAAAAATTGATGTGTCTATGCAACTAATTAATTGGCATATAATTATGTCTTCACATAAGAATGCAAGCTGTCATTATTCAAATGATATATATCTTCTACAATATACCATCCTTAACATATTCCATCACATGTAATATGACATATAATACATCATATAACCTGAGCTTCATCACATTTTAAAAACATTCCATACACGCTTTATGTTTTTTTTTTTAAAGGGACACATCATACTTTATATTATATAACCCATGGGAGCACTATGGAAGCATGTTTGACCCATCACATTTTCATAAACCATTATCATGTTTTTCAACACAATTTCATATTACAAGTGCACCATATATGCCTTCATAAATGTTTACGTCCTTCAAATGTAAGTCCATACAAATTTCAAAGGAAAATTATTGTATATGATCTTCATTCACTATGATTATTAACTTTACACATAAACATATGCCAACAACTCAAAAAAACGCTCATATGAAGAATATTTTGTTAGGTCCCTATATTACTAGTGTATCCCCCTTATTTTTATTGTTAGTGTAGCCCCATTATTGTTATTGTTGTGCCCATGTAGCCCCCATATTGTTATTGTTGTGCCCAATAGAAGCCCACTATTGTTATTATTGTGCCCTTACATTATTATTGTTATTTAGGCTTCGATTATATTGTGACCCCTTGGAATTTTATATATACAAAGGAGGTCTTGTCATTTGTATAATCCAAGAATTATTCATTTGTGTAATGTAAAGGAGGTTTCCCCTTCGAAGAGGATACCTTTTAAGTCATTGATCTATCTATATGTGAGCTAGTTGCATAACAATTGGTATCAGAGCTTTGGTTTATAGGGTTTCACTACTTCAAACAGGTCATCGTAGAATTTTCCCTATAAGTTTTTTCTACGAATATTCAGAAGACTAAATTGACACCACATGGAGCTGAAATATTGGTGAACTTCGTGCAGAAATTTCAGACCTTTGTTCACTATATTTTCTGAGGTATGGTCTGAAAAAGTTAGGGTTTTTTCATGCTCCAGAATTTAGTCTCAAACAAGCGACCTAGGGAAAATCATCATAACGTTCGTTTCAGGAATAAAGCTTTAATTCTATAAAAAATGGCTGAAAGTAAACAAAATTTAGTTTCTTCTGTAGAAATTTCATGGCTGAAGATTGAAACAGTAACACGTGGCATCCCACACAACTTAGTTCTACTGAACCAGTCCATAATCATGTCATCATGGGAGATATGGCATACCTATATATTGAAGAATCCAATATTGGTATATCATGTGGCATTGGAAAGAAGATTCATAGGGCTACCGCAGGACCGAATTTTAGACTTTGGAAATCTAGAATTATAGAGATACAACTGTTGAGGCAAATTAATTACCTATCATTTAATTGTCAACTTAGAGGTTTCGTAAAACTTGCGAAGCATGTGTGCACTATATATGCTAGAAATTAACTTCCAATTTAGATCAATCTAACTACTAAACCAAATAACGATAAACCAAATTCACCTATTCTAATTCAACAATCAATTCAAAGGAAATTATAGTACATCATTTGGAATTGAAATCTTAATCTATCACACTTGCAGGAATTGAAATCTTAATCTACCACACTTGCAGGAATTGAAGTCTTATTCTACCACATTTGTGGGAATTGAAAAGCACACCACTATTTCAAAAATGAAATTGCATGAAATGAAATCCACTCCAAGAGATCATGTGTGCATTATCAAATCAGGATCCTATTAAATGAATAATCAAAACCACATGATATTAAATGAAAGCAAAAACAATAATTCTTAACCTCTAGATATGAAAGAAAATAAAAACAATCACTCTTAACCTCTCACACTGGAAAAGATATGAAAGAAATAAATCTTAATCTATGAAAGAAAATAAAAACAATCACTCTTAACTTCTCACACAAGAAAAGATATGAAAGAAATAAATCTTAATCTATGAAAGAAAATAAAAACAATCACTCTTAACTTCTCACACAGGAAATGAAAAAAATAAATCTTAATCTATGAAAGCAATAAATCTTAATCTATGAAAAACAATAAATCTCACACATTATAGATGGCCAATCCAAAAGCATGAGGGATGGAAAGTTGAGAGGCTCCAAATAAAAGCATAACCAAATCAAAGTGAACATAACTCATGCGCATGGTGCCAAATCCAAATTCTATATTCAAAACACGAGCATTTCCCAACTTTTCACATCCCATGATATGAGAAAACTTCCCCTATTTATACAAAAAGATGAGAAGCTATCTCATTAATGAGAGTCCATGAATCTCTCCCTATATCTCTAGAGTTACAATCAAAATAGGAAATGATAAGACACATCTTCTTAGAGTTATAATACAAACAGGAAATGAGACACATATCCTTATGATCGCATGATCTTCTCCACTCAAATTAGAATTTGGTTTTGGGAGGCCACATAAGGGTCTTTTAGAAGCTTCCTTTTGACCTACACATGTCAACAATTTCATCCCACTTGTTAGGTATAAGTATATGCACATTATTTTCTAGTTTTTAAGCATAAATTCACTTTAAAATGCCAAGAATTAATAAAGTTTGGAAAAACATAAATGTGACACAATAATGATAATGATAAGGTAAATGTAATGAAATAGAGGTGGAGTGAAGGTGACAATATGGAAATATAAGTGAAAATGTAATGGAAGTGAACGACAATTTCAAGGCCCAACATACCCCGCAACTGAAGCTATTGCATGTCCTCATGCAATCTATTGCACTAATTCTTTTTGATCCTTGAGCTTTGGCTTAACTTTGCATGATATCATTTGATAACTTCATACTTCTCATAATCTTTTAGTTGAATTGCAACATGGTTGGTTCTTGTGTTACAACCATATTTTGTTGTTGCATTCATTTTTCATCTTTGAACTTTGCATAATGATAATTTGATTATTGTTGCAAAGTATATCTTTGTTGGATTGCATCATAGTTGGTTCTTGTGTGACAACCATGATTGTGTTTGTATCCAATTATATTTTTAGTACTTTTGACAAGCCTTTGTATTCTCATAACAATAATGTAATAGTTAATATCTTTTGAAAGTATGTGGGCTTTGGTGAAATATTGGAACATATCTGATACTAGAGAGTGCTGAAGGAGTGGGCAGAGGAACACAGATCTAGGGTTTGCAGTAGAAGTGTAGTGTTGGGAACCATGGAGAGGCAAGAGGGGGGGAGTTCCACTCCCTCCTACAGTCAGGCAGTATCTAATTGATTCAAGAAACCTATGGAGGCTGAGATCAGGGTTTTAGGAGGAGGGAAACAGGAAAATAGAGGCACACAAGGGCAGGAAATTACGCAGGAAGAAGTCAAAAGAGATAAGCGAATAGAAGGAGAAAGTCAGATTACTGAAACCAGAAAGTGGACTAGACCTTGTAAGCCTAGGGCAACCACCACACCCCAAGCGGTGTTAAGTGATCCAGTGCTACAAGCGCATCGGGAACACATGGTGACTTATGCTGTCATTTGTAAATTCATGGGGTTATGGCCAACGGAGAAGGCTTTATAGGCATGGATAAAGAATCATTGGAAACCTAAGGGGGATATAGATCTGCACCTTGGATCCAAGGGTTTCTTCGCTGTAGTTTTTACTAACATTGAGGATAAAGACAGGGTGTTTGAAGGAGGGCCCTACTTCTATGCAGCTGTAGGCCTCTATATGCGGCCTTGGGTAATGAATTTTGTCCTGGAGCGTGAGACATTCACGTCGGCCCCAGTTTAGGTAAGGCTCTATTCCCTACCTCTAGATTATTGGCAACTAGAATCATTAAAAGCAATAGGAAATAAACTAGGGCATTTTGTAAAAATATTAGAGGCTACAATGCGGGGAAAGTATACCTCCTTTGCCTGTATATGCGTAGAGATGGACCTCTCGGGAGCTCTACCGAATGAAGTAATTCTGGAGGTTTTTGATGAAGAATGGGTGCAAGCGGTGGACTATGAGCATGTTCCTTTCAAATGCCATAGATTAAATGAACATGGGCATCTATTCAGAGATTGCCCCTTAAACAAAATGGAGAGTAGAACTAAAGCTACCTCAGGGAAAGAAACTAAAAGCTTTAACAAGGTGGGGAACAGAGGTAAAGGAGGGAGAAGAAACCAAAAGAAAATCAAAGAGGAAAAGTAGCTAAATCAGAATAGATACAAGGTATTAGAAGAAGAAGAGGAGCAAGCTAAAGACAACCAAGCTCTGGAGGACAACGCTGTAGAAAAGGAAAAGGAAGATAACATGGAGGATACACCAAAAAACAACCAACAAAAGGAGGATCTGATGAACACTATGGAACTGGATAGGGACCAAGAGATGACTCCTAGCGAGGGGGGAACAGAGGATCATGAACTACAAGATATTCTTGATAGGGAGCATCTAGATCTGGAAAAGTTTCTAGAGTGGGGAACCACCAAAGGAATGGATTCACTACCACAAGAAGAGTTCAATAGAGTGCAACAACTATTCCTATGGAGAACCCAGGCGAAAGGTCCGAGAGTCAAAGGAAACCATGATAGTCAAAACAATGAAGGGGTGAAAACAATGAAGGCAACATCGGGACTACCTCCTAGGAACCCGGGCAGGAAAAGAGGTAGGAAAAAATAGAATGAGCTGTTGTTAGAGTGTGGAAAACTCATGATTGACTTGGGTAAGATGAAAGACCTAACTAGTTACTCATTTATAAATCTTTCTTAATGAAGCTCACAACATGAAATATCAGGGGTCTAGGAAGTAAAAGGAAACAAAAGAATCTTAGAAATAGAATGAAAGCATAAAAACCAGATATGATTTTCATCCAGGAAACAAAATGTTCAATAGGAAAAATAAGAAAAATACACAACAAATGGCTGATTAAATATGAATATCTAGAAGTTAAAGTAGATAAAACAACAGGATGAATTCGTACACTTTGGAACCCTCTGAAAATAGGAATCCTTGATGCTGAAGCACCCAAGAACTACCTATCAGTGGTTATTCAACCTTTGGGGGACAAGGAAGTTTATTTGATCACAAATGTTTATGGTCCATAGAAGCCTGAAGACAAACTCCAGCTTCTTACCTCACTGGAGGATCTAAGAGACAAACATTTGGGCATCCCCTGGATTTTGGGAGGGGACTTTAACATGATTAGGTCCCTGTCGGAAAAAAAAGGTGGAACCAGATCACTAGGCAGAGATTCCATAGAATTTCATAATTTATAAAAAAATATGAGGCTAGTAGATACAGATACTAGTAATGGAATCTTTACCTGGAATAATAAAAGGGGAGGAGAGTCTCAGGTGGCCTCAAAACTTGACAGGTTTATCATCTCGGAGGACCTTATCCTTACAGGCCTTGACTTGTCAGCGATGATACTTCCTTTTGGTGGCTCGGATCATTGGTTTGTTCAACTTGAAGCGTCCTTTATAGGAACTCAAAGAAACAAACCTTTCATGTTTGAAAAAATTTGTCTTACCCATCTGAACTTTATTAGCAATATTGAAAAATGGTGGACAGAGGATATGCAAGTTCAAGGCACTAAAATGTTCCTCTTGCATGAAATATTGAAACATATCAAACTCAGGCTTAAAGATTGGAATAAGAATTAATTTGACAACATTTTCGAGGCCAAAAAAGTTGTGGAACGGAAGCTTCATGAAATTAACTAGATCCTCATTATAGATGGCTTCAATGAGGGAAGAAAGGAACAAGCTGAACACCATCAATAGGAATGGGAGGGACTATGCAAGCAAGAGGAGATATTCTGGAAACAGAAATCAAGGGTACAATGGTTAAAAGAAGGAGAAAGGAACACAAGGTTTTTCCACAAATCTATCATGGATCACAGGTCTCAAAACAGGATCTCAATAATCAAATATTCTCAAGGAAAGCAACACAATACCCACAAAGATATAGAGGCAGCGTTGGTTCATCACTTCCAAGGCATAGCCAAGGAACCTCTTGTAGACAGATCACAATTCATCAATAACTTTACAAAGCACATTCCTAAGCTTGTGACAAGAGAAGACAATTATAATCTAAACAAGCCTGTGAATGAAGAGGAGGTCAGCGAAGTCATCAAAGAGATGAAAAATGGGAAGGCGCCAGGTCTGGATGGTTTCAATGTTGACTTCTTTAAATCTTGTTGGAGAATTTTCAAGTGGGATATCCTCGATGTGATGGAGGACTTAAGAAAAAACAGAACTATTTTGAAGGTGCTAAATACTTCTTTAATATCTTTGATTCCAAAGCAGGATAATGCTTTGACACCAGACAGATTCAGACCAATAGAATTATGCAATGTGGTGTACAAAATTATTTCCAAAATAATTGCAAACAGGCTTAAGCCCCTTCTTCCAACTCTCGTTTCTGAGGAACAAACTGGGTATGTGGAGGGCAGGAAAATTCTCAACATCATCATTCAAGCTCATGAGGTGGTTCACTCACTTAAGAGCAATAGGCAGGTAGGTATGATTATGCAACTTGACCTAGAAAAGGCTTATGATAAGCTAAGTTGGGCTTACATCAGGAGAGTTCTTATAGCATATGGCTTTGACCATAACTGGGTAAGATGGGTAATGGCCCTTGTAACTTCCTCTACTTTTTCAATCCTATTAAATGGATCACCATCCAAACCCTTTAACCCTTCGAGAGGTCTCAGACAAGGAGATCCACTCTCACTCTTCCTCTTTATTCTCATGATGGAAGGGCTAGGCAAAGCTATCAAATCTACCAAAGCAGAAGGCAAAATCCAAGGTCTCAAACTCACAATGAATGGAGAGGCTTTGACCCATCAACAATTTGTGGATGATACCATGCTGCAGGGTATACCCACAGTCAAGGAAGCTCTAGCCTACAAACAAATCCTGAAAGACTTTTTAATGGCGGCAGGCACATAGGTAAGCCTTACCAAATCAAAGATTTTATTTTTTAACACTAACATTGCTATTCAAAGAAATATTTCTAGAATTATAGGCTTTCAAAGAGATATGTTACCCTCGAAATATTTGAGAGTACCACTTACTGACAAACCTTTGAGCAAGATAGTTTGGGAGCCTGTGACTAATAAGATATAGGACAAAATCCGAAAATGGACAAATAGGCCTTTGAATTTAGCAGGACGACTAGTGCTCAGAAAAGTAGTCCTTCAAATTGTGCCCATTTTTATGTTTTCAGTCCTTCCAGCTCCTAAAGGAGTCATGCAACAATGCAAAAATATCCAAAGAGATTTTATTTGGGGCAAAGGGGAAGAGAAAAAGAAGTGGGCCTTGGTGGCCTGGGAAAATATCTGTAAACCCAAGACACGCGGAGGTTTGGGACTGGATGATCCTGAAATGCTAACAAATTTTTGGGGGCAAAACTTTGGTGGAGATGGCTAAAATATTTGGCTTCCCCTTGGGCCCAAATTTGGAAACATAAATATGCAAACAATTGGCAAGACAAGGGACCACATTAGAATGTTTGGGCTCATCAAAGGCTCCCATATTTGGAACAAAGCTTGGGAGAATAGATCCATTGTGCAGAAACACAGTTTCTAGGAAATCAGAAATGGAAACCTTGCTTGTTTTTGGGAAGATAACTGGCAACAGGAACCTAAGCTGTTAAGAGAAGAATTCGTCAATCTCAAGAACGATACTGACAACAAAGGGTTACACAGGGTAAATGACTTTTGGGATCAGGAACAAGGAGAAGGAAAATGGAGAATATCGAAGAACATGGTTTACAATGATGACTTCCCGTTAAAAGCACGGGTATACGCTTTAATGGCCATCTTGGAACAGAGAAAGATTTTGACATCAGCAGATTCAGACTAGCTGAGATGGGGCAATAACAATGAAGGTAACTTTAACCTAGGAGAGGCAAAGCGTATTATCCTTGGACTTGACTATCCAAACCCTGATGGGGTTTGGAAGGAACTATGGTAGAACTAGAACTGGATGAAAATCAAACTGTTCGCGTGGTTAGTACATCATAAAAAAATTCTAACCTGGGAGAATCTTAGGAAAAGAGGTGTTTCCGGTCCTTCTAGATGCCAGGTATGTGAATTACAAGAAGAAACTATGGATCACCTACTCAACCTCTGCTCATTTACTTCCACCTTGTGGGATTGGGTAGCTTCAATATTTAGACAAACAGATAGGGACTTGGGCAACATTACCAGCACTTTGAAGAATTGGAGGAAAAATTTCTCTAACAATGAAATAATCAACGAATCTTGGGCCTTAGTTCCAGGCTTTATAATCTTGGATGTTTGGAAAGAATGCAATAACAGAATATTCAAGAACGGGAAAGGCTCTCCCTAGAACATCATGGCTCAGATTTTAAATTAGCTCAATGAGACAATTGGGACCCTTATTAAAAACCCCCATGAGAACCAACCTAAAGATAAGGATGTGAAGATAGTACTGCTTTTGGGTCTTTAGGGACTTACCCCACAGGGAAAAAACATGAATGTAAGTCATATAATTACTGATAAGGATTTATGGCAACCCCCCCAGGGATTTTTGAAATGCAATATAGATGGGGCCTCGAAACCCGGGTATGGCGAGGTATGGAGGAGTAATAAGAGATGAAAAGGGTTACATAAAAACCATTTTTCATAGCCATTTAGGCTAAGCCACTAACAATATGGCAGAGCTTATGGCCCTGGAGCAATGTCTAGAAATCTTGAGGGACTCAAATCTCCATAATACCATTATCGAAGCTGACTTTGAATTGATTATTAATTTGGTCAAGAAAATATGCTATGGCTCAGCTCCTGAGAAAGTTTTGAGACAATGGTGGCTTCTGCAAGTGTATCAAAGGATTCAATCCCACTTGCAGAACATGAGAATGCTTGGTTTTACTCATGTGCACAGAACAGCTAACAAAGTAGCAAACATTTTAGCTAATGAAGGCGTGCGTTGTGCTAAAAGCAATAAAATTTATGATTGGATAGAGAACCCCCAAGGAAGATTGAGGGAAGAGTGTCTCAGATAGGTGAGCATGGACAGGAAGCTCCGTCAAAGCAGGGGAAACTAAAAGGATGTTGACTAAAGGTAACAAGGGCATTTTGATTTTTTGCGATGAAGCCATGCATGGTTATCTGGTCTTCGGGAAGGATATTTCTCTCAGAACACTTCATCCCCAAAGTTATTGGGCGATAATCAATTTAAAAGATGAGTCTTTTCATGAAACTAATTTCCCTAAAAATAACTATATTCTTTAAAAGCCGAGTCTTTTCAGAAAATCTCAATTCTATAAAGAAAAATCAGTTTTGCTGGGCGATGGTTAACGAGTTAGCAGTTAGGCAGATTAGCAACCATCTTAGGAATTTCATCGTGCAACTTGCAAGGAGGTTACCATGGCTTTGTATGACTTTGGATCAGAGAGCGAGTTATCGTTCGTGCTTGTTTTGCTTCAAGGTTGGGATCGGTGGATTTCGGGTGGACTACATGCTCGAGGGTTGTCCTCCCAGGCGGACCTAAAATCCTTTTATAGCGGTATTTATTTCCTCATAAGGTCCGATTCAGGAATTAATGGGTGTGCTTGTTTTCATTCCGATATGTGCCTGGTCCGTCAAATCTCTGAAGGCGGATCGGACGGTCTCGACGCTTAATGGAATCTTGAAGGTCTTGTAGTTGGGTTTGTGGGCCTATGGCTTGGTTTTTGAGCCTTTGGCTCAGCGCCCAAGGCTTGGTGCAGCTAGATAACTCTTTGGCCCACTGTGCCTTTGGGTTTGTTGTATTTTATGTAATTCGTTTTTCGGATGCTTATGAATATAAGGATCGACTCTTGCTTCAGCAAAAAAAAGAAAGTATGTGGGCTTTTGAATGTGATATGAATATGGCAAAATATGAATATGAATATATCCCCCACAACTGATGATATTAGCAATTTTATGAGATGAGGAAGAGAAATGTTTTTTCCAAAAGTTATCATTCTAGCTTTTCAAGGAATTTTATGGTAAAAAGTTAGAAAATCGCATACCTTAACTTACCCTTTAGAAATGGATGAGCTGCATGTGTGGTGGCTGCAAAATTCTGATCATAATATTCTTTAAGTGGCTACACAAATCATGGAGAAAAGAGTCAAGATGACTTTTTATTTGCTTTTATTAAAACTTGTTGAATCTGCTGCGAATAGTGTTCATTCTGCTGCTGCCATCTGATTCCGCAACTGTTATTTGATTGTGCAACCGTCATCTGATTTTGTAGCTGTAGTCTGATTCCGTAGCTACATATCTTCTACATTTGCTCCAAAATGTTGAAAATGATAGTCTTCATGTATTCAAAACTCATTGGCACAATTCCTGCTATGTGAATAAATGTTATGATGTCGAACATGGCAGGAAATTGTTGACTTAGTGGCCATTAATGGATGTCACTAGTCAACACGAGAACTCTCACCATTGATGATAATAAGAGTCAAGATGCTCAAACACATCTTGCTAAGTACGAATAATTTTGTTGTTGTCGAGTACCTAGAAGATCCGATGAACAAGGGTGATGCATTCCCATTGTTCATCGGCATGAGGACTTGCCATTAAGGCATGCTAGCATTAATGTGTTTTTGCAAGGATTTTGGACTCAAAGGACTATGGACTCAATAATTTTCATTGAAGTAGGGTTTATTTACGAAATGAAAAAGGATAGGAAAGGAAAAATGAAAATAGAAGATGACAATGGGCAATAAGCATGAAAGTAAACTTCTTGCTTTTATTTGTGGAGTAGATGGAAAGTGTATGTGAATGAAGGAAAATGAACAATTGATTCTTGCTAGGAAAAATAACTGTGGCTTGTTTTGAATTGCTTGGTTGGATTTATAATTCAAAAGGGAGGAAATGTAATGGTTTTGATGGATATGGAGATGAACTTGTTCTTATGTTTATCATGGAATTAGTCCTTTGAAGACCAATTGTGCACACAATTAGTTTTCTTCAATGATCATTTGATCATCCCATATCTGCAAAAAAACTTGACATAAAGAACATAAGTATGGTAAAAAAGAAATGATCCATTCCTTTCTGATTCCTACACAAACTGTCAAATGAACGGACTAAGGAAAATCAAAAGTGTTATATTCAGTCCAATTCATGATATCGAGAACAATCCTTTTTTTTTAAATAACCATGAAAAATAAATTACCTCCTTGTTGTCGGATGACTTCATGCACTGTACTTAGTAAAACTATTGGCATCACAAAGATTTGTTATGCCTTGCAAGTTAAAACTTCATAGAAAAAATACACAACAACAATATTAATGCTAAATGTTCAGAAATCATTTAAATAATTTTCCAATTGTTCCGCAAGCCATTATTGAACATCCCAAAAGAACAAGAGAACTGAGGTAGAACACTGTCCACGTGCAAGCTGGAACAAGAGTAATAGCTAATCTGATTCCAAATCCATCAAGTAGACGGGCCAATACCATTAACAGTACAATTGCATCACGCAAGTGACAGTCAAGATCAACAAACTACGCAGAGGATGAAAGAGACAAAAGCTTAAATCGATTTGGATTCTTTGATCACATATCATATGGATTAAATGCCACAACAGAATTTCATTTTGAGTTGCATTCTTCCACCTTGCTGAAAACCGTTCACTGTGTATATATAAAAATTGTTTTTTTTTCTTCTCGCGCAGATAGCAAAATAGGGCTCTGAAGAACCTAAAAATTCTCGCAATTGGTTGCAAAATCCAGAAAATGGTTTTTTGAGTTACCTAATTGCCCCTGTTTCGAAAAAAACCCACGTCTTGGATTTCACTAATTCGCCTTGTTTTATTCAAAAAACGCATTTTAAAATCGTGTGTTAAAATAATTACGTTTTCTAGAAATGTTTCGGCAACCAAAATCAATTTCTGGTGGTTGGATTTTTGATTTGCAGGTTTTGAAGGTTGGGCTTGCAGCATTTCCTATGGAGGAGGAAGAGTCATTGTTTGATTGGAAGTCTTAGTGAATGAAATGTGTTATTGCCAGCAAAACCTCGTGCATAAAAAAATATATATATATATATGTTTTCCTCATGCAATCACCAAATAGGGTCCTGAAGAACCACGATTTTCTTCGGAATGGTTAGGAATCTGAGGAAACAATTTTTGGATTATTAAATTCATCTCGTTCTAGAAAAACCCATGTCCCAGTTTTTTTTTTCAGATTTGTCCTGGTTTGCTCAGAAAATGTGTTTTGAAACGGTGTCTAAACTGGTGTGATTTCTTGCAATGGTGATCCGTCAATAAAATTCATTTCTGACAATGGTGATCTAGCATGTTGTGCGGGATGTGCAGACCGAGTCACCCCGAGCCGTGGAGGTTAAGATACCGCACTCTTCATATGATGTGGAGCTGGAGCATTTGTTGAATGAATGCTTGCTCCAAAAATATCAGATCTCTCTACCGACCTTTTATTCAACAAATTGGTGTCAAACGATAAACGCACAAGCTTGACAGAATTCAATTTTTATTTGCAGGTTTATTGAAGCTTGGAGCAACAGAGAAAGAAACACTGGATCTGAACCTTGTTTGCTTTCATCGTTTTTAACTAATTTTTAATCATTCTGTCACACCTGTCAAACATTTTTTTTATGTCAAGAAAACTAGATCTGCCGAACAATTCGACCGCCCAATTATAATTACAACTAAGTCAAAGCTAGGATGGTTGCATATTCAAGTTTTATTTGCAGGTTGAGATGTATGATCAAAGCTCGAGACTTGATTGAACTAGCCACTCGAATTGCAGGTTTTTACATTACGCACTTAGCCCTCGTTCATTGTTTTATTTGAGCCTCATTTTATGCATGGCCTTTTAATTTTCTTTTATGCTTTGACTTTTTCATAACATTGACCAACATTTTTTATTTTTATTTTTTGTAAATCTTTTGTTTTAAAAATTATATATGTTACATTTTTTTAAATTAAAAATATATACATATATATTTTATTTAAACAAAACAATTAATTTATAAAGAAAGTAATTTGAAATTTATTTTATTTTATTTTGTTATTTTTTAAAATCAAATTGAATTAAATCAAATTTGAAAACAGAAATTGCAATTCTGTAGCTAAATAATTTTTATGATATACTAACAAAACAATTTCTTTTTTCTGATCCTCCGGGTCTACACGAAGTGCAGAAGGAGAGCATACTTGATATATATATTATATATTATAATATATATATATATATATAATATTATATATATATATATATATAATATATATATATAGTATATGCATGCTTCCAATGAAAGCCATTACGGATTAGAATTTTTGAAATGCTCATATCCAAACTTGAAAAATATACCTGATTGTTTGTAAGGATATGCGAAATCAAATTGACCTTTTGATTTGCCGTAAGGATCTCTTGAAGAATTGATGAATATTGTGGCGTAACCACTTTTTGATACCATTCCTCAATGTAGCCTTTGGGTTGCATTATAGACCCTTTGTCCATAAATGGTTAGTAAAAACAAAAACAAATAAAATACACTCTAAATTGAAAGCTAGTTCCTATGCACACTTCCCTGACAACAGCACCAAAATGTTGAGGCAAATTAATTACCTATCATTTAATTGTCAACTTGGGGGTTTCATAAAACTTGCGAAGCATGCGTGCATTATATATGCTAGAAATTAACTTCCAATTTAAATCAATCTAACTATTAAACCAAATAACGATAAACCAAATTCACCTATTCTAATTCAACAATCAATTCAAAGGAAATTATAGTACATCATTTGGAATTGAAATCTTAATCTATCACACTTGCAGGAATTGAAATCTTAATCTACCACACTTGCAGGAATTGAAGTCTTAATCTACCACACTTGCGGGAATTGAAAAGCACACCACTCTTTCAAAAATGAAATTGCCTGAAATGAAATCCACTCTAAGAGATCATGTGTGCATTATCAAATCAAGATACTATGAAATGAATAATCAAAACCACATGATATGAAATGAAAGAAAAAACAATAATTCTTAACCTCTAGATATGAAAGAAAATAAAAACAATCACTCTTAACCTCTCACACAGGAAAATATATGAAAGTAATAAATCTTAATCTATGAAAGCAAACAAAAACAATCACTCTTAACTTCTCACACAAGAAAATATATGAAAGAAATAAATCTTAATCTATGAAAGCAAATAAAAACAATCACTCTTAACCTCTCACACAAGAAAAGATATGAAAAAAATAAATCTTAATCTATGAAAGCAATAAATCTTAATCTATGAAAAAAAATAAATCTCACACATTATAGATGGCCAATCCAAAGGCATGAGGGATGGAAAGTTCAGAGGCTCCAAATACAAGCATAACCAAATCAAAGTGAACATAACTCATGAGCATGGTGCCAAATCCAAATTCTATATTCAAAACAAGAGCATTTCCCGAACTTTTCACATCCCATGATAGGAGAAAACTTCCCCTATTTATACAAAAAGATGAGAAGCTATTTCATTAATTAGAGTCCATGAATCTCTTCCTATATCTCTAGAGTTACAATCAAAATAGGGAATGATAAAACACATGTCTTCTTAGAGTTACAATACAAACAGGAAATTAGACACATATCATTATGATCCCATGATCTTCTCCACTCAAATTAGAGTTTGGTTTTGGGAGGCCACATAAGGGTCTTTTAGAAGCTTTCTTTCGACCTACACATGTCAACAATCTCATTCCACTTGTTAGGTATAAGCATATGCACATTATTTTCTGATTTTTAACCATAAATTCACTTAAAAATGCTAAGAATTAATAAAGTTTGGAAAAACATAAATGTGACCCAATAATGATAATGATAAGGTAAATGTAATGAAATAGAGGTGGAGTGAAGGTGACAAAATGGAAATATAAGTGAAAATTTAATGGAAGTGAATGACAATTTCAAGGCCCAACAACAACAATTTCAACATCGAGCTACAAAAAAGAAAGAAAGAGGTGTGTGTTTTTTTTAAATTTTGTCATAACATTTGTTTGAAAATCAGTTTGAAGTGATTCAAATGGAATATTGAAGCAAATATATAAGTATTTGGTTCTAAAATTCCTCCAAAACAACAAAATTCTACACCCATCAAGCCCTTAGAAAGCTCTACTATGACGCATGAAGAAGAATAATTGTAGCCAGATATATCAAAATCACGAGACCAAGTGCAACAAATTTCACTCCCACAAAGAGAAACCAAAGTTGACATGGATGGTTAAAAAGCTGAAATGGAAGTTTTGAAGGATGGCATGGAAACTAAGATAGATGGTTTTAAATCAAACATGGAAGGTTTGAAGGAAGGTTTGCCAAAGTTTTTGCAAGAAAGGCTTCCTGGTGGTAACAAGGTAATCCATGAAAATCATGATGAGGACAAAAGGAATATGAATTATGATTTTATAGAATTCAATGTGGGGTTTAAGAACCACCACGTTCCAAAGATATATATGAGGAATTTTTATGGCAATGATTTAGTAACATGGATACTACATATGGAGAAATATTTTAATCTACAGGATGTGCAACCCTCACAAAAGGTGCATATTGTATCTTTATATTTAGAACCCAATCAGTTTGTATGGTATAGATGGCTTTGTTCTCGTAAACCAATGGTCATTTTGTCAAATTTTATGGATGAATTGATAGCACAATATGAAGATATAGAGAGAAACACCTTCTTTAGCCATTTGATAAATCTCAAACAAAAGGGTATGTAAAAGGGTTCAATGGCAGAGCACATTGAAGACTTCCAAAAATTGAATATTAGGCTAACCGATATTCTAGAGGAGCACAGGATTGATGTCTTCATAGGGATTTTAAAAGATAACATCCAAAATGAGGTTTTCTTTTTGGAACCTGATTCATTGGAGAAGGTATTCAGGGAGGCAAGAAGAGTTGAAAGAAAAATTATGGCAACCAAGAAGTCCACCACGCACAACTATAAAGATGGAAGTGTCCCTACTCTTAGTCTTCCATAACCTATAAGGGTGACACCAAAACAATTGGAGGAAAAAAGAGGAAAAAGGGATTTGTTACAGTTGTGATATAAAATAGACTAAAGGTCATTAGTTCAATGAGAATAAATTATTCTACATAGATTGTGAAGAGGATGAAGGAAAGGAACAAGAAACATCAAAATAAGAGGATATACACTAGGAACCAACCCTCCGAGAAAGAAGAAATGAATCTGACCATACCTTGTAATGCATTGGCAGGACTTACCACTCCTCAAACTCTCAAGATAGAAGTATATATCAAGAAGGAAAAGGTAACAATGTTGATTGATTTAGGTAGTACCCATAATTTTATTCATTGTAAGATAATTAAGGAATTGAATTGTTTCCTATATAAAACACCAGAGTGTCAAGTGATGGTTGAAAATGGAGGAACTATAAATTTCTCTGGAAAGTGCCATAATATCAAGTTAACCATGGTGGAATATGTATTGAATAGTCCAATGCTTTCCATTCCAATGGATGTCGTTGATGTTGTACTATGAGTCAATTGGTTACAATATTTGGGAACGATAACTTTCATTTTTCAAGAACTTTTCTTGATTTTTTTTGGGAAGGAAAGGAAGTTGAATTAAGGGGTGTCAAAAGGAAACCAAGAAAAATAGTCATCTCTAATGGCATGATAAATCTTCTAAAGAAATAAAAATGAGGTGTAATTACACAATTATGCTCACTAGAGGTTTAAACATCGAAATCATCTATTTCTCAAGATATCCAAAATGTCTTGGATAATCATTCCAAGGTATTTGAGTCTCCCAAAGGCCTCTTACCTATTCTTGATCATGATCATGCTATTCATTTGATTCCAAGAAGTGTTCCTCCAAACATCAGGTCTTACAACTATCCTTATTCCCAAAAGAGTGAAATTGAATGTATCGTTGTAGAAATTCTAGAGGCTGGTATAATTCAACCTAGTCAAAGTTATTTCTCTACTCCAGTAGTATTGGTGCACAAGAAGGATGGATCATGGCGTATGTGTCCAGATTATAGGGAGCTTAACAAGATTACTATTAAAGTTAAATTTCCCATTCATGTCATTGATAAATTGTTGGATGAATTACATGGAGCAATTTACTTCACCAAGTTGGATCTTCGTTCAGGATACATCAAATTAGAATGAAGATCGAAGACATTCCAAAAACAACATTCAGAACTCTAGAGGGTCAGTATGAATTTTTGGTCATACCTTTTGGCCTTACTAATGCAACTTCCACATTTCAAGGTTTAATTAATTCCATTTTCAAACCCTTCCTTAGAAATTTTGTGTTAGTATTTTTTGATGATATACTAATCTACAACAAGTCTTAGAAGGATCATGTTCAACATGTTGACTGGGTGCTCAAACTATTGGAGGAGAAACAATTATGTGCAAAAACCTCCAAATGTTTCTTTGGAGTAGAGGAGGTGGAATATCTGGGTCATATTGTATCTCATGAAGGTGTTTAAGGTAGACCATAGCAAAATTAAGACCATTAAGGAATGGAAAATTCCCACATCCATAAAGCATCTGCGAAGATGTCTCAGGTTGACAGGGTATTATCACAAGTTTGTTCAGAATTATGGGAGAATAGCAACACCTCTAACATCATTACTGAAGAAAGATGCATTTTCTTGGACTCTAGAAGCAACAAAGGTCTTTGAACATCTTAAAGAGGCAATGTGCCAAGCAACGATCTTAACTACACCAGACTTTACAATTTTATTTTTGTGGAATGTGATGCCTCAGGAAATGGAATTGGTGTTGTTTTAATGCAAGAAGGAAGACCCATTGATTTTGAAAGTCGTCCAATTAAAGGAAAGTATATACACAAACCTATTTATGAGAAGGAAATGTTGGCAATACTACATTCACTAAAGCAATGATGACCTTACCTAATGAGAAGACACTTCAAGGTAAAAACATATCATGATAGTCTTAAATACTTTTTGGAACAAAGACTATCTTTAGAAGAGTAGCAAAAATGGGTGCCAAAGATTTTGGGTTATGACTTTGAAATCATATACAAAAAAGTGAAGCAACATGTTATTGCAGATGCACTCTCAAGAAAGGATGAGGATGTGGAAGCATTGCTTTACGGCATTTCTATTATCCAACCTGAGCGTATAATTGAATAAAGGGGTGAATGGGAGAATAATGAAGAGGTGTGGTCACTCATTCAAAAGTTGTAGCAAGATCCCAATACATATGATACATTTAGATGGAAAAATAATTAATTATGGAACAAAGCTCTCTTATATCGTTGTAAGAATTCCCAACTCAAACAAAATATTCTTTTGGAATTTCACATCTCTCACTTAAGAGGGCTCGGGATTTTTAAAAACTTAACATAGGGTCAAGAAGGATTTTTTTTGGGATGACCTTAAATCTAATATTCAAAAGTTTGTGGCAGAATTTTTGGTTTGCCAACAAAATAAAGTTGATACAATTAAGACCCCGAGTCTGTTACAACCTCAAGTCAGCGTTGGGAGGAGGTCTCAATGGATTTAATCACATGTTTACCCAAGTTTGAAGGAAAGAGTGTCATCATGGTGGTTGTTGATAGACTTACCAAGTATGCACACTTTTATGCATTATCTCATCCTTTTAAATGTAGTACAGTTGCTACAGCATTTATGGAAACAATTCAAAAGCTTCATGGAAACCCACATATTACAGTAAGTGACAAAGATCCCATTTTCATAAGAAATTTTTGGACGAAATTATTTTCTTTTCTTGGTACTCAATTGACTCATAGCTCATCTTATCATCCTCAATCTGATGGAAAATCTGAGATAGTGAAAAAAAAGTTTGGAAGGATATATTCATTTCTTTGTATATGATAAACAAACACAATGGGTCGAGTGGTTACCTCTAGCTGAATGGTGGTATAACACTTCCTTCCATACTGTAGCAAAAATGACACCATTTATGGCACTTTATGGATATCATCCACCATCCATCACATCATATTTAAGAGAAAATTATAAGGTTCAAGCAGTGGAAGATCACATCGAGCATCAACAAGAAGTTCTCCAACTCTTAAAGGATAACCTCACTCTAGCGCAAAATCGTATGAAACAATAGGCATATCAAAATCACAATGAAATAAGTTTTGATGTAGGTGACTAGGTATTTTTATGGCTACAACCATAAAAACAAATGTATCTCAAACAAGCTAAGAAGGATAACAAATTATCACCCAAGTACTACGGTCCTTACAAGGTGTTGCAAACTATTGGTACTATGGCATACAAATTGGAGCTTTCTACATCTTCGTGAGTACACCTAGTTTTCCATGTTTCATTCTTAAAGAAGGTTATCGATGGCAAGCTTCGGGTTCAAACAGTGTTTCTAGACCTATACGAAGAAAGGAACATCATATTTGAGCTTGAAGTAGTCACGTAAACAAGAACTCGACAACTATGAAATTGATCAATTGCAGAGTATCTCATTAAGTGGAAGAATCCACCCGCTAAAGATTCTACACAGGAGGATGGAAATTTTATAAAAAAGAATCTAGAACTACTCAAGCGTTGAGGACAACATTTTTTTGAAGGAGAAGGTTGTGTTAGGTCCCTATATTACTAGTGCATCCCCCTTATTATTATTGTTATTATAGCCCCCTTATTGTTATTGTTGTTCCCCGTAGAAGCCCACAATTGTTATTGTTGTGTCCTTACATTATTATTGTTATGTAGGCTCTGATTATATTGTGACCCCTTAGAATCCTATATATACAAAGGAGAACTTGTCATTTGTATCATCCGAGAATTATTCATTTATGTAATGTATAGGAGGTTTCAACTTCAAAGAGGATAATTTTTAAGTCCTTGATCTATCTATTTGTGAGTTGGTTGCATAATATATTTTAATTAAAACTTCAACAGAGTACATGATTTTTCAATGGTCAACACACATCTACTTTCATACACAACATTGTTCGCTTTTTACCCTCAAACAACTAGTTCAAACACACAACATTCATAGGTTTTTATTTTTTTAAACCACAATGATTCAACTTATGGCTAGAGGAACAACACAACATATATGAACATGATATTATACCAATAGTATAACACACAGGATGACGGGAGCAACACATACCAGGAGCTTAACACACCGGTCTCTACACCAATTCTTCAACTGATTTAAACTTTTCAATACACCAGGTTGCAATGCAATGCCTCAACGCAGTAGCAATATGACCCCTTCAAAAAAAGGATAGGATTCATAACCACGACATATAGGTTAATGCATTTTTTAACGCACTTAAGGTAGAGAGAGGTCTCGACCAATGCATTCAACAACAATGCACAAGATTTTGTAGAGATTTGATAGAGGAAGCACTGTGCAAAAAATGCAGAACAAAGGCAGGAAGGAGTTATAGGACAAGGAAAGCTAGAAATGGGCTTGGCTCTGATACCATGTTAGGCCAACAGTAACTCCATGAATGTAATTATATTTTTGCATTAAGAGATAATATGAATATATACAAGGAGAGGGAGACTATTGAGGTTCATCTCCCAATTTCTCTTCCTCTTCCAACTTCCTTTATTTTTCTATTTACAATATTTACATACATCTTCATAATCCCAAATATTAGGTGTCAACAAATACCCACCAATTTACAATCTGTGAGTCTCCAAACACCATAATTTTGGGGATTTTCCTTGCAATTGCTAGTTCTAGGCATTTCTAAAGAGCGAGAAATTCTACCTAATTTTTGGTTGCAACCCCTAGACCCCAAGCATACTGAATCTCAATTTTTCATTGGAGCAAGAGATAACCCCTCCTACTCCCGCCACCTCTGAAAATTAAATAAATATTACAAATATGTCGATTTTAATTTAAAAATGCTGAAAAATGTTATTTATTAATACCAAAATAAAATTTTAATTTAAAGATTTCTATATAGGAAACTCATTTACAAACTCCCCTTTCCTTGAAGTTAAAACTCCCCAAAAGATCCTAAATTCCCAAAACCATTCTTAACCAGTTAAAGACATTTCATTATATTCCTAAGCTTCATTCCTAAGCTTCCAAAAACATGGGGACTGAGAAAACATGTTTACGAAATGTTAAAAACAATTCCACTCAAGTATAACATTAAAACACAAATAAATGGATAGTATTAATAATAATATTATTAATATTAATAACATTAATAATAAATTATTAAATATAATAACATTAATTAACTACTAATAAAATTATGATTAGTACTAAGCAATTAACCATAAATTACATTAAAATAATATAAAAAAACAACAACAATATATAAAAAAAAACAACAACAACACAGTAGTCCTTTTTATAATATTAATTGTCAATTAATACTAATAGTACAATAGGCCATTTTACATCTCTATTCAATGCTTCATATTTCAATATGTTTGCTTTAAATATCATTGAAAGTTTTGAGTTTTGAAAGATGGAGTTTATGGAAACGATATAGATATGGTGGTGTAGTTTAATGGTTCCATTTGTGGGCAGGGGGTACTTAGTTAGGTTGGGAAAACCTTTTACGGAGAACTTAGAAAATAACCCTTATTTTAAACATAATAAAAATAAGTGAAATTCTATACTAAGTTCATAACTATGGTTAGTTGAAGCTAAAATTTTATAATGAAATTCTTCGAATATTATTATTGAAGTATTCCTTTATGTGATGATATTAACATTGAATTGAATTATATTAATATTGCTTATTAATATTGCTTTGAAATGCTGCAATATGACCTATTTTTTAACGTAGTTATCTCTTTTATTGTTCTTAAATTGTGAGAATGTTTTATCAAATTTATCTTAACCATAGTATCAACTTCTTCATGTCACAATATAACCCATTAAGGAAGATCATAAAGTGATATAATCTTTAATCTCTGATGAATCTTACCTTATGATAAAAGTATTGCAAGATGTACAATTTAATATTAATAAAATAACATTAGCTTTGTGATGCAACATAAATAATAGGAACATCTCAAATAAATTATATATTTTTTTGGAATTTTGCAATGTGACAAAAATTAAGATATAAGACTTTGACATAAGTCAACCAACATAAACATTGTAATGTAACAAAATTGTAGTTAATCTTAGCAATAGCTAACTTTAGCAATAGCCATAATCATGAATGTTGTAATATGATGCTTTTAACTAAGTATCAAGATGTAATGAACAACACTCAATGTCATAAATTGACAAACAAAATTAGTTTTCATAATATGACTAGTAAAAATTGTTTTTAAGTCATGATTGCACACCTAATCTTAAAATGTGATGAATGAAAACCTTATGTTGTGACGTGATGAAATGTTTTTGGTATCGCAAATGTGACAAAAAAACCTGATGTCCTAAATGTAATGAACAAAATCTAACATTACAGTGTGACATTTGTTTCCAAATGTCACATACATTGAATGTCCACCAATGCCATAGTGTGGTGAATGTCACCTAACATCACAATGTCATGAAAATCACCTATCATTGTAATTTGGCGTACATGTCACCTAACATCACAATGTCATGAGAATAACCTACCATTGCAATTTGACGAATACAAACTAATGTTGCATTAAAAAAAACCCTTGTTGAATATTATAATGTGGCAAAATTTAATCATAGTCAACCATGTCTATACTAAACCATGGCTAGCTAAATAAAATTGTTGTTTAGATAAGTGAACCATGGTAAACATTGATATTTGAAATAAACATCAAGGAATGTCACAATATAACTTGACCCTTTAGGAACATGACATTGAAACATAACCATTGATTAGTGCAAAATCAAACTAAAATGAAATGAAATAAAAATAAAATAAAATGAATATCACGATGCATCATAACCATTTAGAATCATTACATTGAGACATAACCCATAAGGAATGTTGGAAGGTGACATAAAACTTCATGAATGTCACAATATGATCTAACCATTAAGGAATGAATTAATTTGAAATAACATAATGATGGTGACCATTGCAATGTAATGAAACCATTAATAAAAGAAATAATTCAACATAACCATTAAGAAAAGAAACAATTCAACCTAACACAATGAAGATGAACATCAATATGAGATGTAACCCTTGATGAATTTTGCAATGTGACATAATCATTGGGGATCATCATAATCCTACGTAATTGTTGAGTAATGTCAAAATGTAACATAACTATTGCTCAACAACATGTTTTGACACAATTGTCAGGAATGGAGCAATTTGACATAAGTCATCCATGATGAACATCTCAATATGACATAACCATAATAAAACATTGTTAAAAATTATTAACATGGTTAACCATAATCAATTTGAGATAGTCAATTAAGGTCGAACCATGGTCAAGGTTTACCATGGTTAATCATTCCCATGGTTAACATGGTCATGGTCATGGGCAACCATAATCAACCATAAAGATGGTCAATGTCAACTATGGTTAACCATAATCAACCATGGTCAATGTTAACTATAGTGAATCATGGTTAATAATGGTCAACATGGCCAAGGTCAACCATAACAACATAACATCAAACTGTGAAAAACATATTCTTCCATCGTAATGTAATGAACATCCCCATGTTGTAAGGAAGTGTACATGATCAAATATCACAATGTGGAAAACATAGCTCAATGTTGTAATGAAGCATACATGATCAAACATCACAATGTGGAAAACATAGCTCAATGTTGTAATGAGATGAATATAAGTTCATTTCGCAATGTGATAGACATAACCTGATGCCACATTGTGACAATGTGATAGATGAGTGTAATTAACCAAGGTAGACCACGATTGGCTATGAAAGACCATGTCGATGATGGGTGACAAATAAAACCCTACACCATAATGTGACAACCATAATCCAATTTCATACTATGATGAACAAAGCTTAATGTGACAATATGACGACCATAACTAATGACACAATATGAAAAACATAACTTGACATCATAATGTGTTGAATAAAACCCAACATCACAGTGTGATGAATATAATCCAATGTCGTAATATGAAAACCATATCCTAATGTCATAATCGAACACAGCCTTTCATTAATGTCGCATGTGAAGTAATGCAACCATAGTAAACTTTAGCCAACCATGGTCAACCATGTTCAAACATAATCGACCACGATCATCCATGGTTAACCATAGTCAAGCACGGTCACTCATGATTAGCCATAGAAAACCATGGACATACATGGTCAACTAAGGTCCATCATAATCACCCATCATCAACATGGTCTTTCATAGTCAATCATGGTCTACCTTGGTTAATTATACTCATCCATAGTCAAATGGTTAACCATATTTAACCATAGTCAGCTATGATCAACATTGGTAAGATGGTTTCCATTTTCAAGCATTCTAAATAATGGTAAACCATAGTTAGTTATAACATTTCATGAGAAACCATAGTTAACCATGGTCACATGTGGTCATTGATACTCTACTTGGCCAACCATAATCCACATGGTAAATGTGGCCATGCATAGTCAAACATGGCCAAACATAGTAACCCATGGTCAACCATGGTCACCATACCCAATTATAGTCAACCATGTTGAGCTACAAACTATCTTAGGAAAATGATGGTTAATCATGGTTAACATGAGTAAGATGGTTAACTTAATCTATCATCGTCTATTATAATTAAATGTGGACAAACATAAGTAACCATATTTACCCATGGTCAACCGTGGTCATCCATAATTGACTATATTCAACCATATTCAACCCTACTCAACCATAGCCAACCATAGTCAACATGTTCAACCATAGACAACCATAGTTTCATGGTTAGTCACAAATAACCATAGTGACATAAGCCAACCATGGTCAACCACAATAATCAAGGATAACTATAGTCTATTGTGGTCCATCATAGTCAACCATGGTCAACATGGGCAACATAGTCACCATTTTCAAACATTGTTAACCATGGACAATGATATTCAACTATGGCCTTTCAAGTGCAAACATAGTCAACTATAGTAATACATGGTCATACATAGTTCACATGGTCAAATATAGTTTACATAGTCAAATGTGGTCAACCATAGTCAAACATGGTCACCCTTGGTCAATCATGGTAAACCATAGAAACCTTGGGAAACCATAATCAACCATGATTATGATAATTAATTATGGTAATCATAGATAAGATGGTCAACATGGTCAACCACGGTTACCCATTGTTGACTATATCCTTTCATGGGAAACCATAAGCAACCTTAGTCAACCATGATTAAACATGATCAAATATGGTCATACATAGTCTACATGGTCAAATATGGCTACATGTGGTCAACTATAATTAAGCATTATCACCATTGGTCAATCATAATCAATTGAGGTCGTATATAGTCAACTATGGTCAACCATGGGCACCAATGGTCAATTCGACTTTATTTAGTTGACCATGGTCTACCTTGACCAACCATATGCAAATATAGTTGACCATGGTTAACAAGGTCAAGATGGTCACTATTATCAACCATGGCCAACGATGGTCAATTAATATATTTCTTGGGAAGCCATAGACAAACATAGTTTACCATGGTCATACATGGTTAAAAACATTAAACCATATTCAATATGTCCAAATGTGGTCAACTACAGTTAAACATGGTCACCCTTTGTCAACCATAATCAACCATTATCATATATAGTCAACCGTGATCACCTATGGTCTTCCATAGTTGACTATGGTTTATCCTAATCAACCATGCTTAACCATGATCAGCCATATATAGCCATATCCAACCATGGTCAACCATCATATATCACTATAAACATTGGCAAGATGGTCACCATTGTCAAATGTTGTTAACTATGGTCAATAATAGTCACTTAAACCCTTGTTGGCTTGCTAATTACTCCCCTTAATTTTGGTCAAAATGAAGGGTCCCCCATTGAAATTTTTTTGAAGAGTTTCCCTTTATCATACTTGATTGGTTGGTGGTTTCCTTTATCCATATTATCACGCTTCTTGCTTCTTCTGGGTTTTGATCATGTTTTGGTGTATCTTTCAATCCTTGGAAGTTGTTGCTTGATTGTTTGGTTTCAAGTGATTTTCCACATAATCACCTTATTGATTTGGGTATGTGTTGATTGCTTTCAAATATCCCATGACTTTTGTAATTACATATTTGATAAACTTATCTTAACAATTTTCTAATGAATAGAAAAAGCTTCCCACTAACAATTCCTAATCTTCACTTCTTTTATCATATCCCATGACCTTTGTAATTACATATTTGATAAACTTATCTTAACAATTTTCTAATGAATAGAAAAAGCTTCCCACTAGCAATTCCTAATCTTCACTTCTTTTATCATTTGGATACCTTGCTTTAACAACTTCCTCTTTTAACTTGCTTGATAAATTTTGGCATAACTTAATTATTACGTCATATCTTTTTAATTCATTCCCCTTTCAAAACTGATAAACACATATATAAATATTTGTATATTAAATATCTAAATTAGATATAAGTTTATTTTTATGTTTTTCATATACTATTATATACTGTACATATTGTATTACATTGTATGTATATAAACTATGAATTCCATGACGATTTGTATTTAATATTAACAAGGGAGGTTGCATCGCAGCTAGTCCCTGCCTTTTGCTGGGAGAGCCCTAAGTATCGAACAACTCAGCCATATAATAAACACAAAGGCAATCAGCGAAAGCCAGATTAGCACTTCCCCTACAAAGTCAACAAAAAACTAGAAACAGAACAAGGTTGCAACCATGGCTTTGATTTTCATTTCATCATATTTGACATGAGATACGGGTTGCAAGCCTTGATTTTCATTTCATCATATTTGACATGAGATACGGGTTGCAAGCGTGGACCGAAGACTGAAATCTTTCAGTAATTAAATTTGCAATGAATGCTAGCTTGCAAGAATTAGACTGCCTTATATACAAAGAAGTAAATTTGAAAAGCTTGACAACTTCAAGAATACTTGTTACCCATACACATTAATGGTTAGACTGCCTTATATACAAAGAAGTAAATTTGTAAAGCTTGACAATTTCAAGATTACTTGTTACCCATACACATTAATGGTTAATTGATAATTGAACAATCCAATACAAAAGGCTTAAAATTCAAGTAGGAACATTAGCATTAGCAGTCACCTCCAATAATTACAATATCTGTAGTTGAAAATTTTGAATTTGCTGATGAAAAGAATGAATGAGGTATCCCAGAAATAAGAATGCCTGAGACGTTACAAGAGGATCTTGGTGAAATGGGGAATTTGACCAATCTTGAACACTTGGAAGCCAAAGTTTGGACATCTTTGCAGATTCCTTGGAGAAATTTGACAAATATTGAAGACTTCTGGCGAAAGATCAAATATGCTTTCCCTATTTTAGGAGTTCAACAAATTTCACCACCCAAAATCTGACGGTGGGAGAGTTAGGAGAGGTCAAAGAATTGATCCCTCTCCTAACTTGGGATATTCACAAAATCAAAATCTGCAATGTAATATTTGTTACAATGTAAAAAAAATTGTAATTATGAAAGTGCCAAAATTCGAATATGCTTCCAGATTGCCTATGGAATCCGACAAATCTCCAGCATATGGAGCTCAGTTCTTGCAAAAGTTTGAAAACATTTCAGGCTCATAAAAGAAGTATCTCACTTCCTGATATGTCTTGGTGGGAATGTTTGTCGATTGTTCCAAGTCGTAGAAGGAATTTGTCGATTGTTCGATCTGATTTTTTGCCAAAGTTTGAAGATGCTCCCGGAAACACTGGGAAATTTGACAAGTTTACATAAAATCCTTTTGGCTTTTTCTAAAAGGTCGGAGATGTTCCCAGAATCCTTGGAAACTTGACAAAACTCCAAACATCCGTCTGCACCATCGTCGATGTTTGAACATGCTGCCAAATTTGTCAGGAAATTTGAGGAATCTCCGTCACATCGATCTAAGAAATTGTCAAAGTTTGAAGATATTTCCAGATTCCTTTCAAAATCTATCGTAACCATCCACCTTGGAGAGGGATTGCTATAACTTGACTAACTCCAACTTGCAAGTTCGTGTAACGTGTTCCACCTGTGACATCGGGCCGGAAAGGGTGGACGTTCTTAAGTGGCTTGGACACAACCTTGTAGTAACGCGAGGTTGTGCCAATGAGAAATTGTTAGTTAGGCATGGTACAAAGTCAAAGAACCTAATTCATTCAACTCTCGAAGGACAGGTGCTAAACTGGAGCAAAGGCAACCCTCTGTATCCGCGCTAGCGTAGCGACACCCACATGATTGTTTTTTCATGAAAAGCACAACCACGTATCTGTCATGTTGAACGCCAACCTGCATGCATACCAAATGCCTTATTACCATAAACGCCAACATGCCTGCATGCATACCAAATGCCTTATTACGAGCGCACCCTCATCAAACAACCTTTGACTAGAAGAGAGATTCTCTCCTATAAGGCAAGGGTTGTGGGGAAGCTGCTTATGTTGTTATTGGTAATGCAAGTGCCTCTGGTGTCTTTACATAGTCATAAGCTTCTTCGGTAGCATTAGTTTACCTTGTTTATCCATACCCAGTCCCGGGTGCAATTGATCCAGAGCCAGTGAATTACCCAGCAGATCATCCAGTGGCATATACGGTTGAAGAACCAAAACCCATTGATTCATCAACGTAAGAAGCAGAGGCAATTGATTGACTTGAATAAAAAATTGATTGAGTTTACCGAAAGTCTCTGTTTGAGTGGATCCAGATTCTATAAACCAAGTTAAAGCAATAACAGAAAGGATTCAAGCAGGAGAAAGGGTATCTAAGGTCAAGGGATCGCTCGCCTTCATATTTTCCTTTGCTGCAATTTTGGATTATTTACAGATTATATGCAGCATACCCCCTGTTCCAGGTTCATGTCTTCGTGTACAGATACATAAGGTAGCGTCCCAGCTTGTGCCATGAGAAGCAGATCCACCAACAGCAAACCGAGTTACGGATTTAGTTGACCAAGTAGCAGTATCACCAGTGGTTGACGCGTTACCTCGCCCAACATCTCCCAAGGTTAGAAAGCAAGAAGCAAAGGAAGCATCAGCTGTAGCTGTCCACCCAAGGGTTGGTCCATGATGGAACTGAGGAACCCCTTCAACATTAACTTCGGATCTTATGGGCACTACCACATCGGATGACAACTGTATGCAGTCAGAAGAAATATATTGTTGAGATTCATCTGCACTGAAAGCTCCATCAGAGTGTCGACGAGGAGTCCAAATGGGGCGATCAGGTCTGTCCTTATTCCTCATCCGCCTATCATTTTTTTCAGCTATATTTGCAACAACATGCAAATCAATTGTAGCCAACTTCTCATCTAAAAATTGTTTAGTATTTATATCAAAGAAATCTCATTGATTAGTCATTAAGTTTTAAACCTTATCATCTAAAACTCTAGGCATTTTCAATGGGAACTGCTAAGAAAATTAGACTAGTATTTCAGATTAATCAAATAACAAGACACCTAGAATGTTGCATACCTTTTTGTGCATATGACACTTGATTTTGCTGCTCAGATTGCAAGTTTGCAAGTGAATGAGGTTGGTGAAAGTCCTTATTTACTAAAATGCTTTTCACAGTTCTCCCACTAGGGCCACGACGTTGATGCAGTTTGAAGGATGTTAATGGAGATCCTCTAACATGAGATGTCATTCCCTGCTGATTCACTGATCCACCATGATGTTGTGCCAAGGAAATGCCTTTGATAGATGACATGTTATGTGCTAACCGTCTGCCTGGTTTCTGCTTTCCTGTTATGCTAACCGTCTGCCTGGTTTCTGCCTTCATGTTATGCTAACTAGGCTTCTGCCTTCCTGTTATGTCTGGTGTCTACCTTCCTATTTAGCTAACCGTCTGCCTGGTTTCTGCCTTCCTGTTATGCCTGCCTGGTTTTTGCCTTCCTGCTATCCTACTTGTTAACCTGTTAACCATGTGTTTGAAGCAGTATTGTCAACTTTCGAATGTACACCACATATATGACACATGTTTAGGTGTAAACAAAGTGGTGGCAGGCATACATGCAGTGGCGGTGTAGTGGTGGATAATATAATTACAAGTAGTGGTAGATATTCATAACATTTAATGCTTTAAACTAATACTATAATTAGTTTACCTCTCTCAAAAATTCTCAAAAATGTGAAAGGAACATACTAATATATGATATGATTTTAGGTTCTTACACCCCCCCCCCCCCCCCCCACCTCAGGAAGAGGCTAAATAAGATGATTAAACAGATAACCTTATAAAACTACACGGTGATCCTTAAAGAGTTCCGATAAAGTTAGGTTATGCATGAAAATGACTAGCTAGAACTAATGCTATCTCACAATTTTCGATTGTTATAGTCCTTGGCCATTGCCAGATGGCAGGGACTAATAAAACACATATAAGAAAATATCAACGAACATTTTTATTAATGGCATGGTTCGTATATAAAAGTTAAACTAACCTCAATATATTTTTCCAAATGATAAAAGACTTTAAACACTTGGCACATATGATGTTTGACGTGGATGTGTATATTGGAAGGACGATAGCACATCAACTTGTAAGAAATACGTTATAATACGTTCGACTTATCAACACGATTGTTGTTATGAGAAATTAAGTGTGCTATTGCTTGGAATTGGAATTGATGGAGAAAGGTAGACTATTTTAGAATGTATTATCAGATGTTCGTTGAGATTATGGTGTATCAGTTAAGTTGTGAGGTTTACTTAAAATAAAAATTTTATTTATGAGATATTTGTTTTAACTCTTCACCAACTTGATATATGTACGATTTTTTGTTAATGGAGAGTAGAGTGCATTGAGTGTAAGTACTCTCCAAATTAAGCTAATCTCACTTAGAGCTACACATTTCTTTTGTGTCTAATTCTTTCCTAAATTTTAGTTGGTATCAGAGCAGGGTTCGTGAGGGCTCAATTGGTGTGAAGGTTGAATGTGAAGGTCGGTTAGAGTCTGTCCTATTATTGGCGTTACAACAATCTCTAGTTGAACAACGTAAAGAAGTGAAGTGTCACATGCGCTGGAGAAGGCCACTGCTTAGAGTAGTTTTGGACATTGGTGTTGGCTATGGGGTTTGAACCCATGCGCACTTATGTGCCAAGGATATATATATCTATTATGTGGACCGAGAGAGTGTGGATCGAAGGCATGTCGAATTTAATTTGTCCAATGTCAGTCTCAATTAACCATCCCACGAGTTGGATGATGGTAAGTAGCCATTGGATTGTTAATCTGGTTTTTTTTGGATAACGTGATTGAGATCTGTGTAATCCTGTGTGAAAGGAGCAAACCTGTGTGTGGGACCTACGTGTGATACCTGCTTCAGTGAAATAATCTGCCATATTCCCTAGGTTGGATAAATCGGTCCTCTTGATATCCTCATGTACTAAGGCCTTGTCCTTCTTAAAGTGAGTTAATTCTGCGATCAGTACAGATGCCCATAATTTTGCACAAATGATCTCATCTGCATCACTGGAGGCACCTTGATCAGGTAAATTGTGGGGAGATAAATTGGTATCAACTACAATTTCTTGAGCGCTATTGAGCCACTACATTGAGCGCTATGTAGGAGAGCGTTGTTCGATTATGTTGGATTGGTGTTGAGTAAATTGAACACTGTGTTGAGACCTGTGGAGAGGGCTGCCTTAACATATTTTGTAGAGTTGTGAGAACTGTGATGAAGAGTTGATGCTTCTTTGTTCAACAATCCCAAGAACGTTGTTAGATGTTGCAATGAGAGCGATTTGTTGAAGGAGATGTCTTGTTCACTTTGTTCCGTGGCATGGAGTTTTGTAAGGGTGTTGAGCCTGGCGCACTGCAATTTGTAGCTTCTGCAAGTTGTGATTAGGGTCTCTTAGGGAAGTAAGAATTGGAGAGCACTCATCTTGGAGTGGGCTTTCTACTTATATGCTTTCGGTAGTTATCCCATGCTCCTACCTTTACAGAGTTGGATACAAAATTATCCATCTTCGAAATAGGCATTAAAGTTCTTTGCCTTATTCTACGATATTCCTTGTTGCTTTCGATGAATGATGCGGAATAGACCTACCTATTAGTTAATGCATGTTACAATTGTGTTTTTGAAAGACCCATAATATTAGGAAATGGGTGGAGCATGTGATATGTGTGCCTGTCCCCTTCAAGTTAGATTTCTTGTGTTGCAAAGGAAGTATGCAACATTGTTGTAATTGTTAGATAGCTAATATTTAGGATTAACCTTGGGATTAATTCTCGTGTGTTCTACACTGGTATCAGAGTGGGTGAGATGCTCTGTTGAATGAGAGCATGGTTAATTTGCTCTATCAATAGAATGAATTTGAGACTTGAGAGGTTAATTTGAACGTTATCAGAGCCTTGGTTGAGTTGTTTCTAAACTCCATGTATTTGAAGTCTATGGCGTAAAGGAGACATTGAGCATGAAGGCTATGAGGATAATTGAATGCAACATAAGGTTAGCCTAGTGGGACACCTAAACTATTGACTCTTTGTAAGTTTTATAACTTTTTGTGATAATGAAAGAAGATTGGAGAAATTCAGTGGTATAAAGTTTTTTTTTAGCATATCCTTGGAAGTTAGAATACATGTTAGAGTTTTGAGTGCTTGTTATTCTCAATAAAAATTTCCAATATTGAGTCGAGTACCAATAATTGTTGCACTGTTTGCTAAACGTCTAAGTTCCATGCACCCAAGGGCCGCTTGTTATTTTAATTTTGGGAGGCTTTATTTGCATTTACTGGGTCAAACGTGAGTTTACTTACAGTGAAATTCCTAAAAGATAGTATTTGCATTTAGAGCAAGATTTTTGAAGGATAATATTTGCATTTACTACAATAAACAAGAGTTTAATCACAATAAAATGTTTGAAGGATAGTATTTGCATTTACGATAGTAAACAAGAGTTTAATCACAGTAAGTAAATTTTTTGAAGGATAATATTTACATTTACTGCAAATTAGAGTTTTTACTGAAAGATTTTTGAAGGATACAAAGTTTTTACTGAAGGATTTCAGTAGAATACTCAAAATAAAAGATATATATTTTTTGGTGGTTTGAATTAAATTTTTAATTGAAGAGTGGTCAATTTTTTGGTTGTCCTGGATTTAAAAAAGAGATTTTGTCAGTTTATATATTGGGTGGATGTAGACTGCAACCGAATGTGAAGGGGACTGTGAGAATTTTGCATCGAAATCCCCAGTGAGTAACTGACTATACGAAGCTTACAACAAAGAGAGGTAAGCATGGAAGAAATGACATTCACATTAAATTGTGGTGAAATTAGGAAATTATTTAAATAATTATTTCTAATATGAACGCTAATTTTTTCCATGCTTACTAACTCCTTTTACGTTGAAAGATAGTATTTGCATTCATAGTAAAATTTCTGAAGGATAGTATTTTCATTTACTATAGTAAACAAGAGTTTAAAACAATAAAATGTTTGAAGGATAGTATTTTGCATTTATGACAGTAAACAAGAGTTTAATCACATTAAATAAAGTTTCTGAAGTATAATATTTACATTTACTACAAACCAGAGCTTTTACTGAAAGATTTTTGAAGGACACAAAGTTTTTTACTCAAGGATCTATGAAGGATACTTAAATTGAAAGATATATATATTTTTGGTGGTTTAAATCAAATTTTTAATTGAAGAGAAAGACTTTTGAAGGATAAAAAGTTTTTAACTGAAGGATACTTAAAATGAAAGATATATATTTTTTGGTGGTTTGAATTAAATTTTTAATTGAAGAGTGGTCAATTTTTTGGTTGTCCTAGATTTAAAAAAAAAGATTCTATCAATTTATATATTGGGTGGACGTAGATGGCGAAGGGGACTATGAGAATTTTGCAGTGAAATATCGAACCAGTGAGTAACTGACTATGCCAAGCTTGCATCAGAGGTAGAAGAAGTCTATGTGAAGCTTGCAACATAGGTAGAAGAAGTCGCTAAACATGGAAGAAATGGCATTTACATTAGATTGTGGTGCAATTTGAAAATTATTTAAATAATCATATCTAATTCAGGCTTTTGTGATCCATAATGAATTAACCAAAGTCTTTCAGTAGAAATCACATAAGAGAAATCTAGTCCTGATGATGAACCACACTTGTTGGTTCAAAAAGTGTCGGCCAAAAATTTCTCTTATGTCATTTCTACCGAAAGACTTTCGTTAATAATTTCTAATGTGAATGCTAATTTTTTAGAAATTTGTGAAAGTTTTCGTTAAATTGAGAAAGGAATAAAAAATACCTAGGAGTAAGGAGTAACTTTCAAGATGTCGCCATAATGTTCAAATGTAAATTTCACTATTAAAAAGATTAAAGTCAACCAACAAACTTTACGTAAAAGGAGCCAAGATAAAAAGTAATTTAAAAAATAAAAATAAAAAGTAAAAGTAAACTTAAAAAAACTTTACGTAAAAGGAGCCAAGATAAAAGAAGTGGTAAGGCTTGCTCCTTCCTTCTCTTATTTTCATTAAATGGAGTAATTTTGATTGGTGGAAAGTGGAAAAAAATGAGCTTATGGGGAATGACATCAAGTTTTGATTTTGTTTTTGTTGAAGTTTAAATAACAAAGTTTATGGATATAAAATCAAGAAGGGAAAATGACATTGTGATTAGTGAAGATTATATAGTTATTTGGTCTATTGAAGGTCTCAAGTTTAGATCTTTATAGAGTCAATTTTGAAAGATATTTTTTTAAAAGCTAATTTTGGGAGATATTTTTGGAGGTCGAGTTTATGGATATAAAATCAAGAAGGCAAAATGACATTGTGGTTGGTGAAGCTTGTATAATTGTTTGATCTATTGAAGGTCTCAAGTTCAAATTTTTATAAAGACAATTTTGAAAAGATAGAATATATATATATATTATATATATATATATATATATATATAATATATATATATATATATATATATATATATATATATATATATATATATATATATAAAGCTAATTTTGGGAGATATTTTTGGAGGTTGTGAACATGATTTTGGTAGTTTGGAGGTTGTGAACATGATTTCGGTTGACAACCCTGAGCATGTCACTATTTGATAAATTTTCAACTCATGCATATTGGATATAACTCACAACAAACTTGATTTTTCATGGTATTCATTGTATGGAGCAAAGATAAAAGTTCCTAATTGTGTAGTTACAACTATATAATCTCTTTATTCTTGAATCTTCTTTGTAAATGGGTGCATTTTTCGGTAGAACCTGACACCTGGTTAATTCATCATAAATTTGTTTATATTGGGTGCATTTTCAGTGGTAACCAACACCTATTTTTTCAAAGTTGATTATTGGAGAAAATGGCCAAAGTCGATGATTTGTTGTAGTTATTACACAATTTAATGCCATCCATAGTTCATAACTGTGTGCAAGTCAGCGAGGACACACTTTCTCACATCCACTCCTGTTTATAAAATGTGAAAAGCAAAATTGAATTTTTGGAGATAGAATCCCAGTTTCAGCAAGAAGAACTGCAAAAGAAGAATTCTGAACTTGTTCTTATTCAGAATAATAGTTTGTTTGAGCTCGATCATCAGTCAAAAAATGATCAGAGTAATACAATGGTTTCAAATGAAAATGCAACTGAATGTTCTTATTAGAAGTTTGTTATTCCCAAAACTTTCATAAGACCATGGGAAGAGATTAGACACAATAAACACATAAATAGTTTGGGTTATAATGAGAATATTCTGGATGTATTTTTTCACATACCAGATTTTTCTGAACTGATACAATTTCGAAGCGCTGGATTTTTGGACGATGTTGTTCGAGATCAAGTTGATAGATGCCAAAAATGTACCAAAGTTGAACATATGAAATATTGTTGTTTTGATCTTCACTCGTGTGAGCATTGCGGAAAGCGAAATCATCATACAAATAGATGTTCCAGAAAGAAGTCTACTGCAAAAGAGAAAGTAAATTTCGGATGGATTTCTTCTTGGGATTGGACCAAATAGCCAAGAATATTTACAGGGCATATCAAAGAATATATTCCAGAGTGATGACCAGCCTTGCAGTGATGAAGAGTACTTCTCACCTTGTATTCGAAAAGGCGGGAATAGTTGATGGTCTGCTACAGGTTTGAGTTCAAGATGTCAATCGATCCTGAGTCAGAGTTGAGTTGATCGAGTTTATTGAGCACTTCCATGTTTGGAATTGTTCGAGGAACTGTTGTGATAGTTCCAGAGTTTTTAGTCACCTTAAAACCACATTTTTTGTTGTTCTGAGAACCGCTATGAAGGTTCCAGAATTGGTGTTGGTTGAGACCTTGAGTTCTCCCATATTGGTTTGTGTTCATTAAGGCTTTTTCCTTCCTTCTCTTATTTTCATTAAATGGAGTAATTTTAATTGGTGGCAAGTGGAGAAAAGGAGCTTTTAGGGAATGACATCAAGTTTGATTTTGTTTTTGTTGAAGTTTAAATAACAGTGTTTATGGATATAAAATCAAGAAGGGAAAATGACATTGTGGTTAGTGAAGATTATATAGTTATTTGGTCTATTGAAGGTCTCAAGTTCAAATCCTTATAGAAACAATTTTGAAAGATTCTTTTTTAAAAGCTAATTTTGGGAGATTTTGGTATTTTGGAGATTGGATATAACTCACAACAAACTTGATTTTTCATGGTATTCATTGTATTGAGCAAAGATAAAAGTTCCTAATTGTGTAGTTACAACTATATAATCTCTTTATTCTTGAAGCTTCTTTGTAAATGGGTGCATTTTCGGTGGAACCTGACACCTGGTTAATTCATCATAAATTTGTTTATATTGGGTGCATTTTCGATGGTAACCAACACCTATTTTTTCAAAGTTGATTGTTGGAGAAAATGGCCAAAGTTGATGATTTGTTGCATTTATTACACAGTTTAATGCCATCCATAGTTCATAACTGTGTGCAAGTCAACAAGGACACACTTTCTCACATCCACTCCTGTTTACAAAATGTGAAAAGAAAATTTGAATTTTTGGAGCTAGAATCCCAGTTTTAGCGAGAAGAACTGCAAAAGAAGAATTCTAAACCTATTCTTGTTCAGAATAATAGTTTGCTTGAGCCTGATCATCAGTAAAAAAATGATCAGAGTAATGCATTGGTTTCAAAAGAAAATGCAACTGAATGTTCTTCTGAGAAGCTTGTTATTCCCAAAACTTTCATAAGACCATGGGAAGAGATTAGACACAATAAACAAAAAATTGGTTTGGGTTGTAACGAGGATATTCTGGATGTATTTTTTCACATACCAGATTTTGCTCAACCGATACAGTTTCGACGCGCTGGATTTATGGACGGTGTTGTTCGAGAACAAGTTGATAGATGTCAACGATGTACTAGAGTTAGACATATGAAATATCGGTGTTTTGATATTCAATTATGTGAACATTGCTGAAAGCGAAATCATCATACAAATAGATGTTCCAGAAAGAAGTCTATTGCAAAAGAGAAAGTAAATTTCGGATGGATTTCTTCTTGGGATTAGACCAAAACAACTAAGAAGATTTACAGTGCATATCGAAGAATATATTCCAGAGTGATGACCAACCTTGCAGTGATGAAGAGTACTTCTCACCTTGTATCTGATAAGGGGGGAATTGTTGATGGTCTGCTACAAGTTCGAGTTTGATATGTCAAGCGAGCCTGAGTCAGAGTTGAGTTGATCGAGTTGATTAAGCACTTCCATGTTTGCAATTGTTCGAGGAACTGTTCTAATAGTTCTAGAGTTTGTGATCACCTTAAAACCACATTTTTGGTTGTTCTGAGAACCACTATGAAGGTTCCAGAGTTGGTGTTGGTTGAGGCTTTGAGTTCTCCCATATTGTTTTGTGGTCATTAAGGCTTGCTCCTTCCTTCTCTTATTTTCATTAAATGGAGTAATTTTAATTGGTGGCAACTGGAGAAAAGGAGCTTCTAGGGAATGACATCAAGTTTTGATTTCGTTTTTGTTGAAGTTTAAATAAAAAAGTTTATGGATATAAAATCAAGAAGGGAAAATGACATTGTGGTTAGTGAAGATTATATAGTTATTTGGTCTATTGAAGGTCTCAAGTTCAAATCTTTATAGAGACAATTTTGAAAGATATTTTTTTAAAAGTTAATGTTGGGAGATATTTTTGGAGGAAAAGTTTATGGATATAAAATCAAGAAGGAAAAATGACATTGTGGTTGGTGAAGTTTATATATAGTATTTGGTTTGTTGAAGGTCTCAATTTCAAATTTTTATAGAGACAATTTTGAAAGATATTTTTTTTAAAGCTAATTTTGGGAGATATTTTTGAAGGTTGTGAACATGATTTCGGTTTCCATCAGTTGGCAAACCTGAGCATGTCACTATTTGATAAATTTGAAACTCATGCATATTAGATATAACTCACAACAAACTTGAGTTTTCATTG
Organism: Pinus taeda; assembly: GCA_000404065.3. Lineage (NCBI taxonomy): Eukaryota > Viridiplantae > Streptophyta > Pinopsida > Pinales > Pinaceae > Pinus > Pinus taeda. The sequence goes on along the minus strand of APFE031280223.1, from coordinate 82,746 downwards.
TATTCATTGTATGGAGCAAAGATAAAAGTTCCTAATTGTGTAGTTGCAGCTATATGATCTCTTTATTCTTGTATCTTCTTTGTAAACGGGTGCATTCTTTTATTGGACCTGACACTCGGTTAATTCATTGTAAATTTGTTTATATTGGGTGAATTTTCGGTGGTAGCCAACACCCCATTTTTCAAATTTGATTGTTGGAGAAAATGGCCAAATTCGATGATTTTTTGAAGTTATTATGCACTTTAATGTCATTTGCAGTTCATAACAATGTCCAAGTCAACAAGGGCACACTTTCTCACATCCACTCCTGTTTGCAAAATATGAAAAGCAAAATTGAATTTTTGGAGATAGAATCCCAATTTCAGCGAGAAGAACTGCAAAAGAAATATTATGAATCTGTTCTTGTTCAGAATAACAGTTTGTTTGAGCCTGATCATCAGTCATAAAACGATCAGAGTAATGCAGTGGTTTCAAAAGAAATTTTGGATGCAACTGAAAGTTCTTATGGGAAGCCTGGTATTCCAAAAACTTTCATAAGGCCATGGGAAGGGATTAGACACAATAAAAAAAGAACTAGTTTGCGTTACAAAGAGGGTATTATGGATGAGTCTTTTCACATACCAGATTTTTCTAAACTGATACAATTCTAAAGCGTTGGATTTCTGGATGGTGTTGTTCCAGAACAAGTTGATAGATGCCAACAGTGTAACAAAGTTGGACATATGAAATATCTACGTTTTGAACCTCACCCGTGTGAGCATTGCAAAAAGCGAAATAATCATACAAATAGATGTTCCAGAAATAAGCCTACTGCAAGAGAAAAGGTAAATTTCGGATGAATTGCTTCTTGGGATTGGACCAAAACAACCAAGAATATTTACAGGTCATATCGAAGAATATGTTCCAGAGTGATTACCAACTTTGCAGTGATGAAGAATACTTCTCACCTTGTATCCAACAAGGGGGGAATAGTTGATGGTCTGCTACAGGTTCGAGTTCGAGATGTCAAGTGAGCCTGAGTCAGAGTTGAGTTGATTGAGTTGATTGAGCACTTCCATGTTTGGAATTGTCTGAGGAACTGCTGTGATAGTTCCATAGTTTTTGGCACCTTAAAACCGCATTTTGGGTTGTTCTGAGAAACGCTATGAAGGTTCCAGAGTTTTTGGTCACCTTAAAACCACATTTTTGGTTGTTCTGAGAACTGCTATGAAGCTTCTATAGTTGGTGTTGGTTGAGACCTTAATTTCTCCCATATTGGTTTGTGGTAATCCTTAAAAACCATTTTTTGAGAGACATTCAACTCTTGGCTGAGATGCATTTTTTCATTTTGAGCTCTCATTCTTGGACTTTGGTATATCCCTTCGAATTAAGGGGGGAGTGTTAGATAGTTAATCCTCGGGATTAACCTTGGGTCAGTTTGGGTGGTTATTGGAGTCCAAGAACTCTTGAGAACTAATTCAATTGTTTCCTGTATGTATTAATATGTACACATTGTACATCATTGATTGAGATTGATTAATATACATTTGATTTGGTTTCCAGTATTGTGTGTTCTACAATAATTTGTGAATTTGGGTGGCTGTGTGAATCATATCCGCCACCAGAAGTGACAATTGTTGGTGGAATTATCGACATGAAAAATTGACCGATGGAGAAGGACCCACTATAATTTGTAGCCAATCAGTATAGCGTAGTGGAGTGTTATGTGGCTTTTGATGTGTTGGTTGTGTCTTAATGAATTTACAGAGCTCTTAGTCTTACGCTTGTTCTTGTTGGCCTCCTCCATATTTGAAAAACTCCCCTGTATTTGAATCATTGGACCCCTTTGCATCTAGTCTTTAGTAAAAATGCAAAAATGAAAGCTCGGTTATCAATTTTTTTTATGTACCATTGTAAACTTAGCTGAGACTGAGACCAACATGCATATGTTATTCATGTTATGCTTTGTTCGATTTCTCCATTAAGAGGGGAACTTTGATTTTTTTTTTTTATTTTTAATTTTTTTATTTTTTATTTTTTTTCCGTTAAAGGAAAATTCATAATTTCATAAGAGAAATTACATGTTGTAGATGCCCGAAGGCATATGCTGATACTGTGGCACTCGTTCACTGTCAAAAAGCTAGAACAGAAAAAAACCCAGAGGGTGTACAATACTGGTACTATGACCATCAAAATAGTGTTCATATAGTATCTCCTGTACATAGAAGATGTCCATATTACAAGCATTTATATACTGTTATATACATAGCATAAACAAAATGTTCATAATCATGAAAATTGTGAAATTAGAGGATGCTACCTCTCTGAATAGCCCCATCTATATAAGGCCGATGAAAATATTGGTATGTCTCTGTTGGTGTAAATTTGATGATCATCCATTCTCCTAGAGGACGATGTGTCGCTTCTTTCAATAGTCGGTCAGTAGTTTCATTTCTTTCCCTGTAGATGTGAGAAACAGATATCTGGTCAAAAAATGTTTTGAAAAACCAATTTCTTCCAAAATATTCTTCAAATAGTATGTAGAACAAACACCAGTGTTGTTAAACCAGTCAATCACATTCTTTGAATCTCCAAATACTTGCAAATTTCAGCAGCTTTTCTTTATGGCAAAGTATAATAGATGTCGTAGTGATATCAATTCAGCATGGTTATTTGTTCCCAGGCCCAGTCCCATACTAATATGAAAGTAATGAGTTTCAGATAGGTGGAAATAAATGCCACCCCCACAACCATGCTGTTGGGCAGCCCCATCAAAATAGGCCCACGGGATTGTTCTATTAATTTGTTCCTGCCGAACTAGGTCTCTCATGGCTGTTGTCATTTGGCAATTTTGCATAAGCCGCACAGATAAGTGGATGGAGAAGGTTCCAATTCACCATTCTATCCTCAAATATATTTTTATTCCTCTTGATCCATATATGCCAAGAGATAAGAAGTGGGAGGTTTCTAGGTTTGTCTGTTGCCGAGGTACTCCACCAAAGATCCCAAGCTGTGTTGATATTCGCCCCCTGCCAGAACATATTCAAATTAAGGGTTTGAATGACCTGTGACCAGATGCTTCTGGTAGTAGGGCAAGAAAGGAAGAGATGATGGGTCGATTCTTCATCTTGTAGGCACAACACACACCTGGTAGGACCCAAGAAAGAACTTTTTTTTAAATAGGATCCAGTGGGGATCTTGTTTTCCAATATGTTCCACATCAGCAATCTGGTGCGAGGCGAAGCTTTTAACTTCCATAATGTGTCCCACCAACCTTTTAAGATCTCAGGTTTTCTATCTGCAATGATTTTATCATATCCCTGTTTCGGTGTATATTGTCCAGTTTTTGAGAGTGCCCATATAAGTTCATCCTCAGCATTCCTTAATCTAACATGTGTTTATGTAAGTGCCTAAATATATCTATGCCAAGCTCTGCTCCATTCATTTGGAATATGCCAGTGCTGTTCAGTTAACCAAGCTTCTGAATAAAAGTAGTATTCTATTGGTCCCCTATCTGTTCAAGAAACTTTATACCTCTGCTATTCAAATGATGTACCAATCCATAAGGTAAAATGTGGGAGTTACCACAGCCCGGCCATGGGTCAATGCCAATGCGGACAGATGCACCATTTCCAATTTTCCATAGCAAACCCTCTTTGATAATGGGCATAGAATTGAGAATGGCCCTCCATATCACCAAAATACCCTTCCTGTTCCAAGTGGGGCTTCTGATCCAGTCAGTGATTGTCGTCGGCCAGATATATTTGTAATGAATAACCTCCGCCCATAGGCTGTTTTGTTTCAGAAGGATCCAACCTTGTTTGGCAGCCAAGGCTTGTGCAAATGCTGAGAATAATTTAAGTCCCCATCCTCCCCACTTCTTTGGAGTAGCAATTTTGGTCCATTTAACCCAGGAAAAAGTCTTGCCCTCCTTCTTGCCATTCCAGAGGAAATTGCAGCAAATTTGTTGAATTTTGTGGAGGATTCCTCTCAGTATCTAGACAAGTGACATTCAGTATACTGGGGTGGCTTCGAGAATAGATTTTATTAGGGTAAGTCTGCCAGCGCTAGAAAGGAATCTGTGACACCAGCAGCTGATTCGCTTTTCCACTTTTGTGATGAGCCAGGTCCAATTGGCAATCTTGTATCCATCTTGTTTAAGTCTGAAGCCCAGGTATTTAAGACCCCCCATCGGATTAGATTCTTGGAAAGAAAATTTTTGAATGGCTAGCTGAGATTCCTGAATTGAACAATTTGTTAGGGAGATTGTGGATTTTTCTCTGTTTATCTCCATCCCCATTGCTCTGCAAAATAGGTTCGGAATCTCATTCAATGAGGTAGTGTCCCAGACACTCCCGTTCAAGAATATCAGAATGTCATCTACAAATAGTAGGTGTGTCAGATAGAAATGCTCCATGATATGTAGACCACTTAATCTCCCACTTCTTTTTTCTGTCGCTATAAGTATGCTCAGTCCTTCCATGACTAATAAGAATAGAAGAGGTGATAGAGGGCAACCCTGCCTTATCCCTCTATCTATATTGAAGGATGAAGTAGCCGATCCATTTATAAGAATAACAAAAGAAATAGAAGAGATGCAACCCATGATCCAGGAGATGAGGGCTGAGGGAAAACCCAAATGAATGAGAATCATTTTCAGATATAGCCAATTCACTTTGTCAAAGGCCTTTGACAGGTCGATTTTGAGAGAGATGCTCTTGAGGTTTTTGTGTTTTATGGAGTGTAGTGCTTCTTGGGCCGAACCAATGGCTTCTTGAATGTGTCGATGGTGGAGAAAAGCAAATTGCTCCTGGGAAATATTATTAGATAAGATGGGCTTAATGCGATTTGCAATAATTTTAGAAATGATTTTGTATAGGCAATTGCAAAGGGATATAGGCCTGAAGTCATTGAAAGAAATGGGGGAATTAGTCTTTGGAATCAAGGTTATGTAGGTGAAGTTCATGGGAGGATGGATATGTCCTGTGATTCTGCTTTCTTCAATGACTGCCAACAGATCCTTTCCCAACAGCTCTAGGAAAGCCAAGTAGAACTCCACTGGCCAACCGTCCGGCCCCAGACTCTTATCTTTCTTGAACCACTGTAGAGTTCCTTACAGCTCCTCCATAGTGACCGGTTGGATCAGATCCTCCACTGCATCAGGTTCCACAAACCTTGGAAAATGCCCTGCTAGATTAATGATATTCAGGAGGTTGATGACTATCAGAGCTGTAAATTTTCTTTTAAAATGAGTGGTACCCAATCTAGCCAATTGCTGATGTGTAGAGGCCCATCCATCTGGTTCACTAGGTAGCTGCCATATAGTATTCGTGGCCTTTCTACCATTTGCGAAGTTGTGGAAGAACTTTGTATTACCATCACTCGCTTGCAGGCAGATGGCCCTGCTTTTCAACCTCCACTGTTCTTCTTTGTCAAGTAATAGCTTAATTTTTTGTTTCTCTAGATTGTTCAGATGTACTTTAGTATCCTCCGATAAGAATCCAAGCCCCTGTTCATCCGTTAGCTGTGCAATCTATAGTTCAATATCTATGAGATGTTGTTCATCTCTCAATTTCTTCCTCCTTGACCATTCCTCTGTCCTTTTCCTGAGAGTTTTAAGTCTCTCACAGAAATCCGCTACTATCCTCTGTTCCCTCAACGGGGGTTGTGATCTCCAGAATTCAGTCACAAGATTGATAAATTTCAGTTCTTTAAGATAGCTAGTAAATAATTTGAAGGGAGGATGAGGCTTCTTGGTAGGTCTAGTAATTTGAAGAAGTATAGGAAGATGATCAGATAAACCCCCAAATCCTACCCATTGTCTATACAGGGGAAGGTTACGAAGAAGGTCTTCATGGATCAGGAAGTGGTCCAATCTCCTACCCAAAGCAGCTTCCCCCGTCCGCCTATTATGCCAAGTAGGAAATTTATTGTTCATGGGTACATCAACTAGCTTGAAGGTGTTCAGTATCATTTGCTCCGAGATAGGATCCATTTGTGCTTGGTGCCCCCAGGATTCCTGCATTCCCAAGGAAAAGTTTAAATCCCCTCCAATAATGGTGGAAGTTGTGACAAGATTATGATCCAAAAAATTGTGCCAAAATGCCATTCTGTTCTGGTTGGGGGCATATATGGTGATCACTTTTAATAGGAATCCTAGTTCCCCCATGAAAATGTCCATACCTATGAAGCCCCATCCACCCTAGGATGAAATGATCTTGATAGCTTTGGGATTAATACCAATAGCAAGGCCACCAGACTTGCCATTTGCATCCAAACCATGAAAAACCCAACCCGACAGAATAGATTGGAGGGTTCTTGTAATGTTGTCTGAAGTGCCAAGAGTTTCCTGTAGGAAGAGGATGTCACATTTGGTATCCTGTACCAGCTTTTTGAGAGTCAATCTCTTTTTGGGGTTGGCTAGTCCCCTGCAATTGTAGGAGAGCCAAATCATGGGGAGACAGGTACAGAGGGCTCAATTGCTCTAAGCGCCCTTTCAATGGTGCATTGTCGACCCCTCGCAACATCTGCCACCACTGACTTTATGGCCGATTTGATCTTGGATGGGCGGCCTCTGGTAGGTTTATGTTTTTTGGACCGTCCAGGGGAGAGTCCCAACCCCAAAAGTTTAGGTCGAAGTCGAGATCGAAGGTTGTAGGGATGGGATCCCGTCCTTGATAGGGATGAAGAACGATTAAGGGGAGAGGTAGGCTCCCTAAGGGAGGTGGGAGTAGTAGAGAAAGCGGGGGGGCAATGGAGCAAGGGATGGAGGGGATATAGTCTAGTGCGTTGGAGGGAGGATGCAGAGATGAATGCAAGACAGAAAACATAACATCTAAAAAAAGTGCAGAGGTTATAGGAAAAGACCCATTACCTGAGGGAAAAGATGCTTCCACTACAGACTTGGAGCGAGTTCGAGGAGGTGAGGTTGCTACTTTCCGCTTGATTTTAGCCTTCTTTGAAACTCCTTCCTCCACCTCCGATGGGACCTCTCCTTGTTTCATATCTCCCTCTCCTTGTTTCATATCTCCTTTGTTCTGTTGTACCGACGGCTGAAATTTTGTCCCCCTTGAATTATCCGAAGTCACCCCAGAGTGTAATGGACAATCCTTGTATAAATGGCCTACTTTGTGGCATCGCCTACAATGAAATCGGACACCTTCATAGTCCAGTAGTTTTTTGCGCGATAAATGCCTTCGGTGTAAAGTGATTTTTTCTTCCAGCCCAACCCTAGTATCAAGATGAACTAATATCCTTGCCATGGTCATGATGCCTATTCTTTCATAGGACTGATCATGCTCAAGATAGGTTCCCAGCACATCTCCAATATGCTTGAACACCTATGGAGTCAAAAATTGCATAGGTAAACCCGGCAGTCTGACCCAGATAGGCCCAGCTCCAAGCTGTTCGCACTCTGGATCAAAAAGAGGATCCCATCGCTTCAATAGGACAGGCGCTAGCTCAATATGCCAAAATTGCGACAATATCCATTCCGTGTATTCCGCTCTATGAAAGTGTAGAGCAAACCAACCTCTGGCTAAGACCCTTATGGCAGGGAGTTCCTTCAAGAGGGAACCCCAAATCTCCTAAGTCCATTGATGCAATCTTTCCACTGAATAGGTTCGACCTCGAACACAACCAACCAATACTTTCCTCGTTGTATCCATTGTATCCGCCATTTGAACGTCTTCCCCAAAAGTCAGGTTAATATCTGAGTCTATGGCTCGGAGGCATCGGCCCTTTTTCTGCTTTTCCGAGCGTCGGCCCGTTGGGTACTCTTTGAGAAGATTTCGACACGGATTTGAGGTGCTATGCTGAGTTGATTTAGCAGGGCAAGCAGACAGTAAAGGAGAGTTGAAGCAACCCGGCCGAATAGGGGAAAGAGGGTTTAAGCTGTAAGTGCTAGGGTGAATGTAGGATCGAGTAGGGTGCTGAATATTTGAGGGGCCAGTCGGGGCCAAGGAGATGGAGGGGGAATTTAGGGGCTGTGTGGTCAGAGAGGGGTGGGGAGGGGGATGCTACGAGGGGTATGGCGAGGGAGATTCGAAAGAAGGGGAAGTCTGAAAACAGGAGCCAAGTAGCTGTAGCGTGTTCGGCAAGAGGGGGGTTCATTCCAAAACCAGTAAATCCTCAATATTGATAGCCGAATGTTGCCTTTTACCGGAGTGAGGCGAGTGTTGTAGCGTGATAACAGCAGCTGTCGAGCGATGTGGGTGTTTTCCCCTGGGGTCCATGACTGAGCTTTTTTGATAAGCCCAAATCTCCTGTTCAGGCATGGGGTCCGCCTCGTAGTCCACGAGATCCTCCTCCACCATAGTAACTGACAAAATACCGACCTGACCACTGAATGGCCAGGGGAAGACCGTTTGCAAGGAAAGAGAGCTGTCACAACAAGAAAAATTGTCGTTCTGCAACAAACCTTAAACAATTTACCGACAGTCCCAATGTTGAGGACAAACACATAAAATAATCCCTAACCTGCAGTCAAGCCCACAGAGGAAACCATCCTCTGGATGCCAAAAGGTCGTGCATTATCCGAGGAACCTTCGATACAACAGGAAGAACCCCTAGGGTTTCGCCATTGTTGCTAGGGTTCAACCGCTCTTGGCTCATTCTCGACTTAGCTTCCTCATCAAGCCGCATTTTTCTCATTCACATTCGGGGAACTTGGAATTAATGGAGAAATGTAGACTATTTTAGAATGTATTATTAGATGTTTGTTGAGATGATGGTGTCTCAGTTAAGTTGTGAGGTTTATTTAGGATGCAGATCCTATTTATGAGGAAGTTTTTCCAATTCTTCAACATACTTGTAACGTTATATATGTACAAGCTTTCTGTGCTATGTGCAAGAACTCCTTAGGTTGCGGTGGTCTCACCTAGAGCTGCACATTTATTTCTTGTTTGGTTCTTTCCTAAATTTTAGTTTATTAACTAGCAATTGCTCCAAAAGGTGTAAAGAGACGCCGATAGGTTTGTTAAATTGGAAAATTTACAAGAGGACGGCATTTGTAGACATGTATTCCATATGTTTTTGCATTTTGAATTTGGGGATTATAGTGTATCATCTTGGGGCATATCACAGATTGCAAACATAAAAATAACTACCTATTAACAACATATTGAGCATTAAAAAATGAGATTCATTGCATCATATTTCATTTAGAAACAAGAAAATGAGTTCATTATAAAATAACATCTCTATATTTACTTTTCATTATAATATAATCGATACCATCATAAATCAATGCAAACGCAATTTTCAGCCACAAAAGCTCACTACAAAGTCTGTATAAAAAATTAATGGAGTTGAAGTTTGAGAGGTTGCATTATGAAGTTTGTATCAAAAGTAAATGAAGGCAAAAGGGTGGGAGCCTACTATCGAAAATACAAATAATTAATGAAGACAGTCATTAATCCCAGAGTCTAGAATATTGGAAAAATCTTATCTTGATTAACTAACTTTTAATCTTTGACTGACCAACGAAATTTCAAAATCTTTTGACTGTATTTTTTTATATTCAATGTGCTAAGGGTGATAGGGACACAACATACTTTGCTTCCATTTAAGCTCTCAAAATATGCATTGTTTAGTTCACTCTTTGGATGTTTGTAAACTATAAATCACCACAAAAATTTATGTTCAATATATGGATTCCTTTTTGCATTTCTCATTCACAGGCAAACATTTGTTTTTAGGATAGTAAACCTAAAATAATTTGGTAATTGAAATTCATATTAAAGTTTAAAAAAAATTAGGGATAAAAATTTATATTAAAATTTAAAAATTTAAGAATATAACTTACTAGTTTCAATATAAAAAAATATTAAATTATAATGCAACTGTTTCAAGTATTTATTATAAACACATTATGAACACCGAAATTTGTCCAATAAATTCAAGTGGTGTTATTGGTTTTATAATTGGTTTGCTAGTATCTACTGGCACATCATAAACACGAGAATTGGTAGGTCTAACTTATCCGATGACAACAAAAATGAAAGAACGAGTTGGTTTCTTTCTCAATTTCATATATTGATTGGTTAACTCATAGAATCTCAAAATCCCGCCCCACCCAAATTTACTATAAATCAACTTGCTTTATGTTCTCTTATATTCACTGTTTCTGGATACATTTTTTTCAGAGAGAAAAAGCATCATTGTATTATATTGAGACAATATAAAAAACATCAGAAAATACAAAAAGTGGCTCGTGGAGCAGCCACGATAGAAACAACGAGGGAAAATACAGCATCATAGGTCTGTAAAGAGACATATACAGCATCACAAGCCAGATCAAGATATATAGTACTGAGAAACTATACAGAACAGCCAAAAGGCATGTCGAATGCATCAGCAAAAGTTAAAACCAAAAACCATTCAGGAGAAAAACATAGAGGCATCAAAATTAGTAACCAGGGATAAAGAAATCCTGGACAAAACAGGAATTCTCTTCCACCTTTACTTCCATAGACCATGATCCAGACTCGAGGAGCAGACCATCCTTGGAAAGGCAATCCGCTTGGAGGTTTTGATCTTGACCAATGAGTTGAATGGAATAGTCTCCCCAAAGCCCCCATAGGAACATTGCCTTGTCCATCCAGCCATCTATGTGAGGGCTCCTTATGCGGCCAACCCCATTTAGGGTAATTAAGATAAAGTCATAAAGTCAATTTATCATTAACCGTTTATGTGTTCTTAAGAACTTAATTATTTCCCTTGTAATTGTGAATCAACACTTGACTTCAAGGATTGTCCTGAAATAACCCTTGGAAAAAACTTTCTTTAATGGATTATGCATTTTAAAGTACTAAATTCAATTTAGGCATTACTGAAATCATAAATATCCAATCTTTCAAAATCAGGGGAAAAGGTCTCCAGACTTTGGTTAGTGTAATATTTGCATTATTACACGATGCATTTCAAGAATAAAACTTGAAAATTAGCTGTTGTCATCAGGGCTGATATGATAGCAGAGGAGCTCCAAGTAGGATTCATAGATTTTACAAATGCAGCATCTCCACTAACATGAGGAACTACTACAAATGTTCTAGGCATCATGTAGAATGTGGTAGACATCGTCCCTGAAAGAACTGTCTAAAAGATTTGTGTCTATAAACGTATTGGGATAGAAAAAAGGTTGAAGTAGTGGAGGGGAAATCGATACATGTAGGGTGAGTGTGCACCCATAAGGAGAATAAATATTAAGGAGAAATGCTTCACAATGTTACTATGACTGCACGATATATTTAAATATTTTTTTTGTAAGTGTTATACCTAATTTGGTTTTCTTCCATGATTTTTAAGCTTCTATTATTTGCTCTCTCCTTAGTCACTCAGGTTATCATCTTGTTATTTTTTGTGATTTGATCCTTGAATATTAGGAAGATAGCAATAATGTTGTTCTATGATTTTATTCATGAATAAACAACAAATTTATTTGTATTTCCTTTATCTATATTAATTAATTTCAGTTTTTTAAATTCGATCACTTCTGCCTCCAGTGAGTTGTGTCTTGATGTTGATTGTAATAGGTACATTAATTTAATCTGATTTTCTATGGTTTGATTCAAGTTGAGGTTGTAATCGAGGTCTTTTTTATCTAAATTAAATTAACATATATTCTGTAAGAAAAAATGTTTTTATGTTTTGTTAATTATTTATTGGTTTGATTCATAAATCAATGACCAAAATATTTACAACTGTGTTTTCTATTATATTTTCAGCCCAAAAACCATAAATTAAGTAGCATAAGTTAGTTAGTTATTTGGTATTGCAAGTGATGATAATTGTTGATGCTTTCTTATTTAAACATGTCTAGTTTTCATCTTTATTTTTATCTCATCAAGTACTATCAATATTACTAGATTCATAACTACATTTTTAGTCTAGGATTAATATTTAGTTTGCATTTGAAACATTTAGCATAATATACATATATCTTTATATATATTTTCACCACTTACATTGATTTTTGGATTTTATATTGTTTATATTATATCTTTGTATATTTTGTATTATATGTTCTGACCTATTATGTTGATTTGTAATTTATTTAAGTTGGTTCACTAACCTTTAGTTTAATTGATAGATTAACATAGGTAGTAGTTTTAGGTTAATTGTCAAATGATAATAGGATAAATCCCTTGTCTTTTCTTCGTAAGAGGAGGAAAAAGGCCAACGGAGCCTTAAAACCCACCGACAGTGACCACACCAAACAACTAGGGTTATTTAAAGAGCTTCGGTCTGGGTCACTTCTCCCTTTTTGACAAAGGTCATAAAACCCAGATCAACAAGCCTTTCATCGGTGATTAGAGGCACTCATAGTTGACCATTATCAAATGTGGTTGAACAAGTTCATGTATAATCTACATGGTCAGACATTTTTAACCATAATAAACCCAATACAAACATAAGATTTCCATATTAAAAAGTAGTCAGTTAGAGTTTACCAAAGTCACCCATGGTCAACCGTAGACAATTGCAATAAGCCATGGTCAACATAGTCAACTATAATAAACCATTTGAGCCATCATCAATAATGGTTAACCAAAAGTAACTATTGTCAAACAAAGTCAACTATAGACTTTTATAGTCAACTATGGTCAACTAAAGTCAACATTGTCAATCATAGTTGACCTTAGTCTATCTTAATCAACTATAGATAAATGTGGACACTTATGGTCAAAATATTTAACCATGATATTACATAGTCAATCATATATCAACTATTGTCAATCATAATTAATCATGGTTGACCATAGTTAATCTTAGTCAACCCTTGTTAGCCATATTTAACCACGGTCAACCATTAGTCAAAGATTGTCATTTGGAGTCAACTTTGGTTAGCCATACTATTCTTACCCATCTGTTTCAACCACAACGACTTAAGTAAAAGTGGTTAAGACACAATGATCCACACCATTAGTTTTTGAAAGGTGCAAAATGGTGTTGATAAGAGTATATCAACCACTTTTGCTTATTGTTGTTGTTGCTCGTTTCTATTGATATTGAATATTATATCATACACGTGTTAGTAGAGATTGAAATCCTTGAATATTATATCATACACATGTTACCAAAGATTGAAATCATAGAAACAATGTCTTAGCATTTCAAAACAAATGATTACATGCAAAAAATAATAAGTACTCAATTTTCTTTTTAAATTAGAATATGAATTTATTGTTTTAACTCATTGTATGACTAAATAAATTGTTATTATGTTTTCTTATTTTATTATTTAAATTGATTAAATAGGTGTAAAATCTAAAAAAAAAATCTCATAGTCACTTTAAGAAGGATAAAACAATTATCAATTGTTGATGCATTTGGTATCCCACAACATTCTAATCAACCATGTTATTTTTGAAATGAATTTAGATAGTCACAATGTATTTTGAAAGAGAAAAACTATAAAAACAATACAAAAAATATCAAATCTAAATGGAAAACAAGATTTCATGGGCTTATGTTGTAAAATATTGTAATGATAATGAAAAGATAAAATGTTTATGGTGTGTTAAATTTAAAAGAGAACTTGCATTTGCTAAATACGGAAGTACTTCTCTATAATTTTGTGGCCTAAATGACCATGCATAAGAGAAGCTCATAAATATTCTTTACAACTTTTGGAGGTAGAAACCAAAGGAAGTAATCTTCCTATTATTAAACATGTAGAACTATGGGTAATGTTGAGAAAGAGAGAAGTATATTAGTGATTGAAAACATATATTTTGTTGCTATATATGAGTTACCTTTAGAAATGTATAAGTCAATTTATGAGTTCAATGGGTATAAATGCACTTTGCACATGTTTTTATTAGATGAATATTTTGGATACACAAATACCATATCTAGATAAGAGTTTCTCCAAGTTGTTAAGGAGTTATATTAGAAATAGGTTAAAAGATGATATTTTCCATAACCCATTTTATTCTATTTTAATTAAAGAAAATATTGATTGAAATATGGAACAAAACTTGATTATTTGCAATATATATTTGACAAATGAAGAAAAAATTCAATGTGTAACAAAATTCATAAACTTGGTTCAAATATAGGATGGAATAACTCAGTGTCTATATGATGTAGTGAGAAGTATTTTAGCATATGGGTCTATCTTTGATGAACTTACTTGGATTTGGCTTTGATGGGGCATGGACCATGAGTGATATTCATGAAGGTTTATCTACTACACTTTGTTGAGATGCTCCTCATTTATTAGATATCCATTACATAGACAATAGAGGAGCATTAACAATCAATGATTCTTCACCTCACCTTTTAGAGTTGCAAGAAAAATGTATTCATGGCTTACAAATTTTTTTACATAGAAACCCGAAAAAGTTAATGAAATAATCCAAATCACTAAGTTAGAGGTGTTACAAATTCATTAAATTAGGTGGTTCTCTAGAGGTAAGGTCATGGAAAGACTTGCTAAAGTCATGTTTTCTTTGTTGAAACACTGGGAGTTATGGGAGGAAAAAATTTATGTGCTTGCAACAATATTTTGAGTACAAATTTGTATCCAAGTGACTTCTTGATATACTCATTGAATTAAATAAGTTGAATCAAAAGCTCCAAGATGATCATGTTGATGTTACTTGTACGGACACTATTTTAGATGTTATTATTAATATGCTTTACAAATAATATTTAGGAGGCATAATTAGGGTAGGTGCATTCACATATCCTCTTTTAAATTAAAGCTAAAGGAATAACGCTTGAGTTTGTAGGTAACATACATATGGTACATTTATATCTATTGAAGTTTGAAAGTTTGCCAAAGATGCAAAGATCAGGGACTTTTATGAAAATGTATTCAATAATTATAAATATGATTGAATCTCTAAATAGGAGGTACATAGATATACGTATATTTAACATTGATAAACTTATTAGTCCTCATTATTATTATGAAGAAATAGATGATAAAGGCTCTCATACAAAAATAAAGTTGAAATGTTCATGTGAAAAATTTAGTGTTAGTGCTTCATATATTATGGAAACTGCTAATTGTTTGGATGAAATTGATGAATTTATTTGTACTGATTGTAAATTATACCCAATAAAAGCATATTTTCAAAGCATGGAATCTATGTTGATATGATTCTAAATGGTTTGAAGGATTTATTTGTTCGTTGTGATTATGATAAGCTATTCTTGTTATTCCAACAAGTACGATTGTGGAAAAGACGTTTTTCAAAATTAAACAAGGTAAAAAAATTATGATAATCAAGACTTTCAATGGATACTTTGGATATGTTAATATTTCCCTCCTTGAGCACATCTCATGCTCTAAAAGAGGTATATTGGAATGTTATTTATGATTATGGAAACAAAGTAAAATTAGTAAGTTTTTTCCATTTGGCAAATAGATTCATGTTTTTAATGATGTAATCTTTGGTTCCTTTGAAAAAGATGAAACAAATAGGAAAAACATATGCTTCCTTATTATATTTTATTGGAATGTTTTTATACTACTAATAATAATAATAAATAGGTGGATATGGAATAACAGTTTCTTTATTTAGTAAATTTTATTGAAATTTTACTATTTTTCATATGAATATCAATAATTTTGTTATGATTATAAAGTTTGGAAGTACAATATCTTATTTTCACAATTATAATAAAAAATTTATAGTGCTCAATTAAAGTGCAATTATTTGTCAAAGGATCTTATCTCAAGTGGTTTAGTGAACGATTTGTTTCCCCAACCAGCTGGGTTCAAGTATCTAGAGACATGTTGTAATTGGCCCATTTGTGGCATTTATGAAATAGTTGTATTCGATGCAATAGCAGTAATCGATCTGTCGAAGCTATCGATTCTCTAAAAATTCTTGTTCAGGTTAAAAAATAAATAAAGTGCAATTATTTGGGTGGTTGGGGGATTTGGGGATTATTAACAACCCTAGGGGGACAATAGTGTACTCATGTGCATAGAGCCAAGGGATAAGCACTAAGAATCTAGTATAAGCATATGCCCTGCTTCAAGGATTATAACTCACAAACAACATCAAAGATTCAAAGTTGATTGTGTTAGGGAACTAGATGCTTTAGTCATTATAGCTATGATCTTCAAAAACTCCACTTAAGAATACTAGCTAAGAATACATATTGGATATAATATGATAAGAGAATGGTAGTGTGGCTTGCTTTCACATCCTTAGACAATTAGTTTCATAAATTGCCCACAAATTGCTCGATCACTATCAACATGAGTCACATTAAAGAATACAAAATTGACACATATTTGATATCAAGTGGAAGGTGGTCGATAGTACCCCTCTGTCACTTTGTCACGCTTCTCATTCTCTCCTCTCTTTCTTATGACCACCTCTTTCTATTTGGATTGGATGAATTTTGGATATTCCCCATGGCAGACGATCTTGGACAAACCTAGTCCATTATCCTATTTTAGCTGCCATTCTCATTGGGTTAGGCATGCTTTGGCTTGTGTTTGTCCTACACAACATTCGTTGTAGCTCCTTTGACAAGAACTTAGCTCCTTCAACGTTGGTAATTTCTCAACAACCGACTTTACGCTGATTTTTCTCTAGTTTGCATGTTCATCTCAAACTTCTAGTGTTTTTTTGTTTCCATCTCCATTCCTTTAGCATTGTTCCAAAGGTATCCCGTTTGGTTCTATGCACTTTAGGGTATGAAAGGATAAGAAAATTCTCCTAAGGACTAGGACAACTCTATTTATTGGCTGCCTATCTCATATTGTCAACCAAGGAGAAAAAACATAAGTCTCTTAGAGAGTTCCTAAGTTCAAGGGGGTGTCACAACTCAGTTTGGAATGTTGTATCAGTTACTAGATTGAAGAACAAGTGACATGCACCATGTGCACCACATAGATTACACAAAGCCTTAACGAACTAGATGAATGTTAGAAAACCATGAAGCTAGGATCAATGGTATCAAACACCATTTGGAGGAGAATAGAGCTAATTGCAATCCCATTGAGATTCATTCTTGCTCTTTGTGTCCATAACTCATGACGAATGAAGTTGTCATGATTTCTCCAGTCTTCTAATCCCGTGGCATTTCAGTGTCGGAAACACAAGTTTGAGATATCCAAATTTGTTTGGTTTGTCAATTGCCACAAAAATTTGCTCCTTTTGAAATAGGGACTCTCTATTAACCCCAACAATGCATTCCTGGTGAATTACCTATTGGAAGAAGCAATTAACCATGGTCAAATATAATAATGTTATATTGTCACTACAGATCAACTAGGCCACTAACTCAACTAAGAACAAACCTTTCAATGAGTGTCTTTCTTCCTCTTTCTTTTTGACTTATAATGTACTGCAAAGTATGCCTTTTCCTAAGAATTTTCTTTGTAAAATTTTATGTTTATAGGTTTTTGAAAACTATGATGTTTTGGAAGTTAGCTACTCTAAATCTAGTAGGCTACTATTATGAAAATAAATTTAATAGCTTTCCTAACACAAAAAACCACTCTATTATACTCCTAAAATATATATTCAATTTTAATATAGAACTATTTTTATTTAATATATATACTTTAATTTCGAGGAAAAAAAAACAAATCTCAAATGAAACTATCTTTATAACTATTATTTATATAACTTTATATAATAAGGCATGGGAGAAAGGGCATCGTTATCTTTCTCATCAATAAACATTTATGGAATATATGACTATTGTCAATCCTTCCCTTCATATTTAAAAACTTTCCATAAAATCTAGGAGGGTGGGCTTTAAAAATATAACCTGGGTTGCAAAAGCATTGGCTTTGGAAAATCTGTGGAGAGGTTTGTTTAGGGAGGGACTTTGGAGCTAGGTTATAAAAGAGAAATATTTAAGTAGACAAAAGGTGGTGGATTGGATTAGAGGACAAGTCATTAAACTTGCCAAAAGAGGCTTCTTCGTCTGCAAAGCAATCATGTCCTCCTTCCCCTCTCTCTTCAATTGACTAGCTTGGAAAGTTTGAGATGGAAAGCAAGCCATCCTTGGAAAGGACCCCTTCATAAGTAGTGTTAGAGATTACAAATTGTCTGTAGAATTAAGACAATCTTTGTCCTCCAAGGGACTCTCCTACTAGCATAGCATAAAAAAAGTTAACTCCTCTTAGCCCTCACAAAGATATTGAATGACCTCAACAGAGTTAGGATTGGTTGGATCACTTGAGGAGGAATGAAACTTTTTCATTAAAGAGATCAATCTCAATGGAGTGAGATTAAACAATTCTAGGGACTCTTTGGTCTAGAGCTAGGATTCCTCAACTGGAAATATTAAAACTCACTCGGCCTACGAAGCGATAGCACATTCTGGGATTAGAACAATTGATAAATGGTGGAATAGAGTTACATGGAAATAGCACATTCCAAATAAGTTAAAATGCTTCACTTGGCTGGTCCTTCATAACAAAATATTGACATAGGAAAACCTACAAAAAAGAGGAGTTATGGGACCTAGTGGATGTGGATGGGTCCTTTGGAAACAACATGAAGAAACTATTGACCATCCCTTAGTAAATTGCATTTTTGCTTAGGAAATTTGGTCTTTTATTTTTCTGATCTTGAGAATCATAGAAGATATGGGGTGGATCACTTTTGAAGAAACTTTATACGTCTGGGAGAAGAAACACAAACATCTTTGCACCTTGCCTATATTTGTTGCCTGGGGCATATGGTTGCTAAGAAAGGAGTCTATATTCAGAGATGAAAGGAAATGATTCCTCTCCAAGCCACAAAGATCATTTTGCATTTCAGGGAATATCTCCCTCTACAGATCTAAAAATCTCATAGAAGACTATGATTTCATATCATCTGTCAAGACCTGCATGTTGGCTTCTTTGATTGAGCAGCCCAAGAGATTGGTTGTGGAGAAGGGGACTGATAAGGATGTTAGAAAATAAATCAATCAATTTCAGAATTAGACTTGGTCCTCGGTCAAATACCAAAGCAGAATTAATTGTTGTATGGGCACTTATAACGCTGATAATACTAAAAAAACATAAATGGCATCCTTATTCTCAACAACTCAAAATATATTATTGATGGGCTATTAAGTGATATTCACCTAAAAATCGTAAATCTAATAACATGTAAACACAAAATTCAAGAAACAAAATTACATTTCCATGAGATCAAATTTCAACACATATAGAAAATTCAACCGTACATCAAACAATATCTCAAAAAATACTTTAGATTTAGAACCAAAGCACAATTATATAGGAAGACCTTGTCCACAACCCAGTGCAAGGTAATCACTCCATTCCTATAGCCTTCTTGAACTAAGCCTCAACTTCCATCATCTCGGTGGGAAATTGAACTTTCAGCAACTCAAAATAAAAGGATCATTGGTCCAGCATGGCAAGTTCCAGTTCTAGGCAACCTATTAGTATTTTAATTGTTCTGGTTCTTACTGTTTGTAACTTGCCAATTATGCAGTCTTTCCAGGTTCAAAATGCTCTGTTTCTTTGGCTCTATTGATCATTGTAAATATTTTTTTCTCAGACAATCTTGAAATCTACAGCGCTGTGCTGTTACACTGGCAGCATTTTCAGTCAAAAGCTGATAAGTTGTAAAAACAGCAAGATCTTGTACTTTCTTTTATTGGAAGGAATAACAAAAAAAATATTTTTTCGCAGTGAAAAATCAAAATTAAAAAGAACGGGTACTCATGCTCAAAGGCCATTCAAAATTAAAGAGAGCGGGTGGGGTTTTATATTCTAACTATTTGAAGGTGTTTTTAGGTTTTCTTTTTTTTTCTTTTTAATTTGTATGAAATTTGACAAAAATTTATCAGAATTGAATTATAAATTTTGTTTTAAAATGTCAAATTTATTTATACATTTAAATTTTTAAACCAAAAATTATTTAACGAGATTCTACTAAAAACTCCAAAACTTAGATTAATTAAAAAACACCACAACACAATAAATACACCAACACAATCCATTGACAAATCCTGGTAATTATTGTGAAACTTATTATATTGAAAGATTCAGCGAAATAAATTCCATTGAACCATTTACATTAAATTAAATTTTTTTAATATATATGTAAATTTAATAATATTTTTAATGGTTAAGAAATTACTATTATAATAATTAATTTTAAATTTAAATTTATTTATTTAAAGACCGCCCCAATCCATTGACAAATCTTGGTAATTCATTGTGGAAACTTATTATATTGAAAAATTCACGGAAGTAAATTCTATAAAACCATTATATTTAAATTAAATATATTTTGACCAATTCTGGTAATTCATTGTGAAACTTATTCTAAATTTTATAAAATCATTACATTTAAATTAAATATTTTTTAATATATATTAAATTTATTTAATAATATATTTAAATTAAATATTTTTTAATATATATTAAATTATTTAATAATATTTTTAATTGAGGCAAATTACAATTATTAAGAATAATTTTAATTTAATTTTAAATTTATTTAAATATTTAAAATTATAGTGTAAATTTACAATAGTATTTTAAATAATTTTTTTCAGTATGAAAAAAGCTAGATTACTCTTTATTCAATAAGAGATAACATTTTATGATCTGACCGTTATGATAACCTATAAGTAAAGCCAAATAAGGCAATCAAGCCAATTGCAGTTGTAATACAAAATCGAAGCCATTAACACAAAACTTCATCTAAAATATACAGGATAGAATGGAGGCCTTAGAAGGATTAACAAAAGTAAGCAAGATCAGAAAATTTCAAGTGCAAAACAGAATAGGAAAAAACGGGCTACTTGATACATACGAGAATGAAAGAGAGATGAAAGAGGATTAAGTACCTGGCATAATGAAATCCTGTATATGATGCAATTCATCCCCCATTGGTATGCTCATCTTCCATCCTTTTTTTGACAGAGAATCAACTTCTTTTAAACAATATAAACCAAATATATTTGGGTTTGGAGTATGTCTTAAAATTGCTTTTGTTTAGTTAAGAATTTGTCTCTATGTAAAACATAGAAGAAAGTCTGTCTCTTATAAATCACTAACAAATAATTACAGTGGTGTAATTTTCCTTAAATAATTAACAATCTACATTTTGCACTTTTGGGGCAGTGGAATCTGAAAAACATTTCATTTTAGAATGTGATACTTTTAGAGACATCAAAAAACAATTACAACAATATGTTAACATCAATTCCTTAACATTATCTTTTCAGCAAAAAGACTCTTAAAAAAAATTGTTAAAATATTAAATCAGCTAATTATTAATTTAAATAATAAACTATTAATCCCCTCAACTATATCTAATCCCATAAAAAATAAAATTCCATTTCACTTAGTAATAAATATTCCACTATTAATTTAACCAATAAATTACCAAATTTCCAACGATTTGAATACACGTATCAAACGCAGATCCCATTTAAAAAATAAAACACTAACACGCCACGTATCAAACGCAGCCCTTACCAACTTTCAACCAAAAAAAATAAATAAAAACAAACAACGTTCGCTACGCCAAGTTTGTACATGTACAATTTAAGAAATTTTTATGGGGGCAATTTCTAGTAGTCGTAAGAAACGCCCAGCCCATAAAGAAAGTGAGACATTCCAAACGCCACGTTTGTTTGCTATGAATTTCTCATTTAATTCGATAAGATTTGGTTACAACGGTTGTTCTTATCAAGAGGAGACTTCCTACCAACAATATACACCTTGCAATAATTGGATATACATTATTACATATATTCAAATATACCACTTAAATTTAAGCTTGTATATTTTAATCTTTATAACATTTAATGCATCGTTTTACTTTCATCAATGCCATAACATTTCATCTATATCATGCCTAACATCATATCTTTTCATATTATTTTAGATAGATATGGAAATAAAGTTGGCATGGTTTAATTTATGTACCATGTGGTGTTTAGTTCAGAGGTTAGAGCATCGCATTTGTAATGCGATGGTCATCGGTTCGATCATGATAGTTGGCTCTTTTCCATTCCTCTCATTTTCATAATCCACAAAGAAATTTGGTAAAAAAATTTAAAAACTTAAATATAAATTTAATGTATAAAATTTGAGTGTCGTATAAGTTTTTTAAAGTATTAATTTATTTATACATTCAAAAGTATATTGGTTCAAATATAGGATGAAATAACTCAATGTCTATATGATGTAGTGAGAAGTATTTTAGCATATGGGTCTATCTTTGATGAACTTACTTGGATTTGGCTTTGATGGGGCATGGACCATGAGGGATATTGTAAGAGTTGAACTAATTTAAAGAGCCATTACTGAAACTTTAAAGATTGTAAAGGAGTTTTAAAGAGCTATCTATCCTAAACAAAGTATGAAACCTTATGAACCTGTTCTAAATTTATACAAAACTTCGTATATCTAATTGATTGATTCGATGAGAAGTACTTACTTGATATGTTGTGGATGAAGATGCTTCAGAACTTCTCTAGTTCACTCCCGTTACCAAAAGACCGAAACTACCTAGCCAAACCGAGTACAACCTAGATACTCAATCCAGTATGCTTCTCAATTGATGCAAACTATTCCCCCGTGCCCAGAAACTTTAGCACAAGCAAGGCTCAATTATTCCTGCTGATAAACTTTGTATACAAATTTTCCTCCTATTTCTCCTCCCCCGTCTTCAGCTTCGGCCTCTTCTTATGTACTGTTCCTTGGCGGTGGTCGCTCTCTCCACCAGCGAGCCCACTGCTTCCTTTCTCTGCAACACCTCTTGAATGTAACGTGAGTCTTATCTTTCTTTTAAAGATATATTGACATGTGTTTTTTTGTTCTGATTAAAGCTTTTATTTGTTTAATTAAAATGTCCTAAGTTCATACATAGGAACTTCATTTTGGTTTAATTTATCCTTTTGATAATTTATTAATATACTTTATTAAAATTCTGGGATAGATAATTATATAGCCTTTTTTTAAGAATTCACTTAATTTTTACATCTATTTCTTTTATAAACCTTTTACTTTATACTTTTTAACTTAATATCATTGGTAATTGCTCATTAATCATGATGCATTGAGTAATATGCGTGCCGATGGGTGAATGCGACTTTTCTATTTGAAGGAGTGTCAGGATATTTAATATTTTTAGTTAACTTAGAATATAGTTACTAGTGCAATACATGCGATACATGCATATGTAGCTATTATACGCATGCATCGTATGCATGCTAATATTCTCGTGCTCTCTATATTAATGATGGGTCATTACATACACCCCCCCTTCAGAAAATTTCGTCCCAAAGTTAGAATTTTTATCATATATCAATACTTATAATAGCGATTAGTACATTCTTGTTCGGACTGTGTATCAAGGTTAAATTTTTACTTAATGTGAGGGCACTATAAAATTGGTGTTTTGAATACTTTTAGGTTTATAACTTTAATGATCATGTTTTACTTCATCAAGTTCCCCGGGCTGTCACAAAACCATCCTATCCTTCCTAATCTCTTCCGCTCCCATCCTATCCATCCTCTACTGGAGTATGCCATGGCGTCAGCTATACTAACCTAGCCATTCATAAACTCCAAGGATGACAACGTCGGCTTTACCGACCTAATCCCTAGCAAGCATCCGGCAGTCATCATCACACATCTAGGGGAGCGTGACTCGCACAGTCCTCCCATGATCCAGGGTTCGGAGGATAAATGATGGGCAACACCTCCACCCCCCCAGTAGAATCAGGGTTAATACCCTATCATGGAATCTCTTTGAGCCTTAATTGTTCTAAAGGTTTTTTCATCACGGGGGAACAGTTTGCATCAATTGAGAAGCATATTGGACTGAGTATCTAGGTTGTACTCGGTTTGGCTGGGTGGTTTCAGTCTTTTGGTAACGGGAGCGAACTAGAGAAGTTCTAAAGCATCTTCATCCATAGCAGATCAGGTAAGTACTTCTCATCAAATCAATCAATTAGATATACAAAGTTTTGTATAAATTTAGAACAAGTTCATAAGGTTTCATACTTTGTTCAGGATAAATGGCTCTTTAAAACTCCTTTACAATCTTTAAAGTTTCAGTCAATCTTTATAGTTTCAGTAATGGCTCTTTAAACTAGTTCGGCTCTTACAGATATTCATGAAGGTTTATCTACTACACTTTGTTGAGACACTCCTCATTTATTAGATATCCATTACATAGACAATAGAGGAGCATTAACAATAAACTATTCTTCATCTCCTTTTTTAGAGTTGCAAGAAAAATGTATTCATGGCTTACAATTTTTTTTACATAGAGACCCGAAAGAGTTAATGAAATAATCCAAATCACTAAGTTAGAGGTGTTACAAATTCATTAAATTAGGTGGTTCTCTAGAGGTAAGGTCATGGAAAGACTTGTTAAAGTCATGTTTTCTTTGTTGAAACACTGGAGTTATGGGAGGAAAAAATGTATGTGCTTGCAACAATATTTTGAGTACAAATTTTCATCCAAGTGACTTCCTGATATACTCATTGAATTAAATAAGTTGAATCAAAAACTCCAAGGTGATCATGTTGATGTTACTTGTACTGACACTATTTTAGATGTTATTATTAATATGCTTTACAAATAATATTTAGGAGGCATAATTAGGGTAGGTGCATTCACATATCCTCTTTTAAATTAAAGCCAAAGGAATAACACTTGAGTTTGTAGATAACATACATATGGTACATTTATATCCATTGAAGTTTGAAAGTTTCCCAAAGATGCAAAGATCAGGGACTTTTATGAAAATGTCTTCAATAATTATAAATATTATTGAATCTCTAAATAGGAGGTACATAGATATACCTATATTTAAAATTGATAAACTTATTAGTCCTCATTATTATTATGAAGAAATAGATGATAAAGGCTCTCAAACAAAAATAAAGTTGAAATGTTTATGTGAAAACTTTAATGTTAGGGCCTCATATATTATGGAAACTGCTAATTGTTTGGATGAAATCAATGAATTTATTTGTATTGTTTGTAAATTATACCCAATAAAAGCATATTTTGAAAGCATGGAATTTATGTGGATATGATCCTAAATGGTTTGAAAGATTGCTTTGTTCGTTGTGATTATGGTAAGCTATTCTTGTTATTCCAACAATTACGATTGTGGAAAAGAGGTTTTTCAAAATTAAACAAGGTAAAAAAATTATGGTAATCAAGACTTTCAATGGATTCTTTGGATATGCTAATATTTCCCTCTTTGAGCACATCTCATGCTCTAAAAGAGGTATATTGGAATGTTATTTATGATTATGGAAACAAATAAAAAAATTAGGAAGCTTTTTCCATTTGGCAAATAGATTCATGTTTTTAATGATGTAATCTTTGGTTCCTTTGAAAAAGATGAAACAAATAGGAAAAACATATGCTTCCTTATTATATTTTATTGGAATGTTTTTATACTACTAATAATAATAATAAATAGGTGGATATGGAATAACAGTTTCTTTATTTAGTAAATTTTATTGAAATTTTACTATTTTTCATATGAATATCAATAATTTTGTTATGATTATAAAGTTTGGAAGTACAATATCTTATTTTCACAATTATAATAAAAAATTTATAGTGCTCAATTAAAGTGCAATTATTTGTCAAAGGATCTTATCTCAAGTGGTTTAGTGAACGATTTGTTTCCCCAACCAGCTGGGTTCAAGTATCTAGAGACATGTTGTAATTGGCCCATTTGTGGCATTTATGAAATAGTTGTATTCGATGCAATAGCAGTAATCGATCTGTCGAAGCTATCGATTCTCTAAAAATTCTTGTTCAGGTTAAAAAATAAATAAAGTGCAATTATTTGGGTGGTTGGGGGATTTGGGGATTATTAACAACCCTAGGGGGACAATAGTGTACTCATGTGCATAGAGCCAAGGGATAAGCACTAAGAATCTAGTATAAGCATATGCCCTGCTTCAAGGATTATAACTCACAAACAACATCAAAGATTCAAAGTTGATTGTGTTAGGGAACTAGATGCTTTAGTCATTATAGCTATGATCTTCAAAAACTCCACTTAAGAATACTAGCTAAGAATACATATTGGATATAATATGATAAGAGAATGGTAGTGTGGCTTGCTTTCACATCCTTAGACAATTAGTTTCATAAATTGCCCACAAATTGCTCGATCACTATCAACATGAGTCACATTAAAGAATACAAAATTGACACATATTTGATATCAAGTGGAAGGTGGTCGATAGTACCCCTCTGTCACTTTGTCACGCTTCTCATTCTCTCCTCTCTTTCTTATGACCACCTCTTTCTATTTGGATTGGATGAATTTTGGATATTCCCCATGGCAGACGATCTTGGACAAACCTAGTCCATTATCCTATTTTAGCTGCCATTCTCATTGGGTTAGGCATGCTTTGGCTTGTGTTTGTCCTACACAACATTCGTTGTAGCTCCTTTGACAAGAACTTAGCTCCTTCAACGTTGGTAATTTCTCAACAACCGACTTTACGCTGATTTTTCTCTAGTTTGCATGTTCATCTCAAACTTCTAGTGTTTTTTTGTTTCCATCTCCATTCCTTTAGCATTGTTCCAAAGGTATCCCGTTTGGTTCTATGCACTTTAGGGTATGAAAGGATAAGAAAATTCTCCTAAGGACTAGGACAACTCTATTTATTGGCTGCCTATCTCATATTGTCAACCAAGGAGAAAAAACATAAGTCTCTTAGAGAGTTCCTAAGTTCAAGGGGGTGTCACAACTCAGTTTGGAATGTTGTATCAGTTACTAGATTGAAGAACAAGTGACATGCACCATGTGCACCACATAGATTACACAAAGCCTTAACGAACTAGATGAATGTTAGAAAACCATGAAGCTAGGATCAATGGTATCAAACACCATTTGGAGGAGAATAGAGCTAATTGCAATCCCATTGAGATTCATTCTTGCTCTTTGTGTCCATAACTCATGACGAATGAAGTTGTCATGATTTCTCCAGTCTTCTAATCCCGTGGCATTTCAGTGTCGGAAACACAAGTTTGAGATATCCAAATTTGTTTGGTTTGTCAATTGCCACAAAAATTTGCTCCTTTTGAAATAGGGACTCTCTATTAACCCCAACAATGCATTCCTGGTGAATTACCTATTGGAAGAAGCAATTAACCATGGTCAAATATAATAATGTTATATTGTCACTACAGATCAACTAGGCCACTAACTCAACTAAGAACAAACCTTTCAATGAGTGTCTTTCTTCCTCTTTCTTTTTGACTTATAATGTACTGCAAAGTATGCCTTTTCCTAAGAATTTGCTTTGCAAAATTTTATGTTTATAGGTTTTTTAAAACTATGATGTTTTGGAAGCTAGCTACTCTAAATCTAGTAGGCTACTATTCTGAAAATAAATTTAATAGCTTTCCTAACACAAAAACACTCTAATTAATACTCCACTAAATATATAATTCAGTTTTAATATAGAAAATTTTTTTATTTAATATATATATTTTTAATTTCGAGAACAAAAAAAAAAAATTCTCAAATGAAAATTATCTTTATATAACTATTATTTATATAACTTTTTATAAATAAGGCATGGGAGAAAAGGACGTCTATTATCTTTCTCATCAATAAACATTTATGGAATATATGACTATTGTCAATCCTTCCCTTCATATTTAAAAACTTTCCATAAAATCTAGGAGGGTGGGTTTTCAAAATATAACTTGGATTGCAAAAGCATTGGCTTTGGAAAATCTGTGGAGAGGTTTGTTTAGGGAGAGACTTTGGAGCCAGGTTATAAAAGAGAAATATTTAAGTAGACAAAAGGTGGTGGATTGGATAAGAGAACAAGTCATTAAACCTGCCAAAAGAGGCTTCGTTGTCTGCAAAGCACTCATGTCCTCCTTCCCCCTCTCTTCAATTGACTAGCTTGGAAAGTTTGAGATGGAAAGCAAGTCATCCCTGGAAAGGACCCCTTCATAAGTAGTGTTAGAGATTACAAATTTTCTGCAAAATTAAGACAATCTTTGTCCTCCAAGGGACTCTCCTACTAGCATAACATAAAAAAGTTAACTCCTCTTAGCCCTCGCAAAGATATTGAATGACCTCAACAGAGTTAGGATTGGTTGGATCACTTGAGGAGGAATGGAACTTTTTCATTAAAGAGATCAATCTCAATGGAGTGAGATTAAACAATTCTAGGGACTCTTTGGTCTAGAGCTGGGATTCCTCAACTGGAAATATTAAAATCCGCTCGGCCTACGAAGCGATAGCACATTCTGGGATTAGAACAATTTATAGATGGTGGAATAGAGTTATATAGAAATAGCACATTCCAAATAAGTTAAAATGCTTCACTTGGCTGGTCCTTCATAACAAAATATTGACATAGGAAAACCTACAAAAAAGAGGAGTTATGGGACCTAGTGGATGTGGATGGGTCCTTTGGAAACAACATGAAGAAACTATTGACCATCCCTTAGTAAATTGCATTTTTGCTTAGGAAATTTGGTCTTTTATTTTTCTGATCTTGAGAATCATAGAAGATATGGGGCGGATCACTTTTGAAGAAACTTTATACATCTGGGAGAAGAAACACAAACATCTTTGCACCTTGCCTATATTTGTTGCATGGGGTATATGGTTGCTAAGAAAGGAGTCTATATTCAGAGATGAGAGGAAATGATTCCTCTCCAAGCCACAAAGATCATTTTGCATTTCAGGGAATATCTCCCTCTACACATCTAAAAATCTCATAGAAGACTATGATTTCATATCATCCATCAAGACCTGCATGTTGGCTTCTTTGATTGAGCAACCCAAGTGATTGGTTTTGGAGAAGGGGACTGATAAGGATGTTGGAAAATAAATCAATCAATTTCAGAATTGGACTTGGTCCTCTGTCAAATACCAAAGCAGAATTGATTGTTGTATGGGCACTTATAACGCTGACAATATTAAAAAACATAAATGGCATCCTTATTCTCAACAACTCAAAATATATTATTGATTGGCTATTAAGTGATATTCACCTAAAAAGAGATGAGAGGAAATGATTCCTCTCCAAGCCACAAGGATCATTTTGCATTTCAGGGAATATCTCCCTCTACAAATCTAAAAATCTCATAGAAGACTGTGATTTCATATCATCCTTCTGGACCTGCATGTTGGCTTCTTTGATTGAGGAGTCCAAGAGATTGGCTGTGGACAAGGGGACTGATAAGGATGTTGGAAAATAAATCAATCAATTTTAGAATTGGACTTGGTCCTAGGTCAAATACCAAAGCAGAATTGATTGTTGTATGGGCACTTACTAAGCTGACAATACTAAAAAAACATAAATGGCATCCTTATTCTCAACAACTCAAAATATGTTATTGATGGCTATTAAGTGATATTCACCTAAAAATCATAAATCTAATAACATGTAAACACAAAATTCAAGAGACAAAATTACATTTCCATGACATCAAATTTCAACACATATATACAAAATTCAACAGTGCATCAAACAATATCTCAAAAAATACTTTAGATTTAGAACCAAGCACAATTATATATGAAGACCTTGTCCACAACCCAGTGCAAGGTAATCACTCCATTCCTATAGCCTTCTTGAACTAAGCCTCAACTTCCATCATCTCGGTGGGAAATTGAACTCTCAGCAACTCAAAATAAAAGGATCATTGGTCCAGCATGACAAGTTCCAGTTCTAAAAAATCTCTTAGTATTTTAATTGTTCTGGTTCTCACCGTTTGTAACTTGCCAATTACATCAGTCGATGCAGTCTTTTCACGTTCAAAATGCTCTATTTCTTTGGCTCTATTGATCATTGTAAATAATTTTTTCTCAAACAATCTTGAAATCAAGAGCGCTGTGCTGTTACACTGGCAGCATATTTTCAGTCAAAAGCTGATAAGTGGTAAAAACAGCAAGATCTTGTACTTTCTTTTATCGGAAGGAATAACAAAAAAATATATTTTCGCAGTGAAAAATCAAAATTAAAAATAACGGGTACTCATGCTCAAAGGCCAATCAAAATTAAAGAGAGCGGGTGGGGTTTTATATTCTAAGTATTTGTAGGTGTTTTTAGTTTTTTTTGAATTGGTATGAAATTTGGCAAAATTTATCAGAATCGAATTATAAATTTGGTTTAAAAATGTCAAATTTATTTATACATTTAATTTTTTTTTAAATAAAATAAAATTTAAATTAAGGAAACATCAAACCAAAAATTATTTCACGAGATTCTACTCAAAACTTAAATAATTAAAAAACACCACAACGCAATAAAGACACCGACACAATCCTCCTGGTAATTCATTGTGAAACTTATTATATTGAAAAAATTCAGCGAAATAAATTCTATAGAACCATTTACATTAAAATTAAATATTTTTTTAATATATATTAATTTAATAAATTTTTAATGCTTAAGAAATTATAATACAATAATTAATTTTAAATTTAAATTTATTTATTTAAGACCGACCCAATCCATTCACAAATCTTGGTAAATTCATTGTGAAACTTGTTATATTGAAAAATGCAAAGAAGTAAATTCTAGAGAACCATCTACATTTAAATTAAATATATTTTTGAACAAATTTAGTAATTCATTGTGAAACTTATTATATTGAAAATTTACCAAGTAAATTCTGTAGAATCATTTACATTTAAATTAAATATTTTTTAATATATATTAAATTTAATAATATTTTTAATTGATAGAAATTACAATTATAAGAATTAATTTTAATTTTAATTTTAAATATTTAAAATTATAGTGTAAATTTACACTAGTATTTTAAATAATGTTTTTCAGTATGAAAAGAGGTAGATTACTATTTATTCAATAAGAGATAACAATGTATCATTTGATGGTTATGATAACTTATAAGTGAAGCCAGATAAGGCAACCAAGCCAATTGCGGTTGTAATATAAAATCGAATCCATTAACACAAAACCTCATCTAAAATATACAGGATAGAATGGAGGCCTTAGAAGGATTAACAAAAGTAAGCAAGATCAGAAAATTTCAAGTGCAACACAGAATAGGAAAAAACGGGGTACTTGATACATACCCGAATGGAAGAGAGATGAAAGAGGATTAAGTACCCGGCAGAATGAAATCTTGTATATGATGCAATTCATCCCCCACTGATATGCTCATCTTCTAGAATTCGTTTTGTGAAGGTCTTTTTTTTGACAGAGAATCAGCTTCTTTTAAAAATATAAACCAAATATATATGGGTTTGGAGTATGTCTTAAAATTACTTTTGTTTAGTTAAGAATTTGTCTCTCAGTAAAACTTAGAAGCAAGTCTGTCTCTTATAAATCACTAACAAATAATTACAGTGGTGTAATTTTCCTTAAATAATTAACAATCTACATTTTACACTTTTGGGGCAGTGGAATCTGAAAAACATTTCATTTTAGAATGTGATGCTTTCAGAAACATCAAAAACAATTACAACAATATGTTAACATCAGTTCCTTAGCATTATCTTTTCAGCGAAAAGACTCTAAAAACAGAGACTATTAAAATATTGAGTCAGCTAATTATTAATTTAAATAATAAACTATTAATCCCATAAACTATATCTAATCCCATAAAAATTAAAATTTCATTTCACTTCATAATAAACATTCAACTATTAATTTAACCAATAAATTACCAAATTTCCAACCCATTTGAATACTACGTATCAAACGCCGATCCCATTAAAAAAACAAAACATTAATATGACACGTATCCAACGCAGATCCCATTTAAAAAATAAAACACTAACACGCGACCTATCAAACGCAGACCTTACCTCCTTCCCCAACCAAAAAAATAAATAAAACAACGTTCGGTACGCCAAGTTTGTACATTACCATTTAAGATCTTTTTTTGGCAATTTCAAGGCAATTGTTAAATGTGCGACTATAGAAAATTTAATGTGTCTGATATGTGGCGGTGTTTAACACTATATAACACTCCGCGTAGTAAAAAGAAAAAAAAAACCTTAAGAGATATTATATGATGTTAAACACAGTCCATATCAACAAGCATTAAATTTTCTATGGTCACACAAATAAGAGTTGCCAAATTTCGTATGAAACGACCAGCCCATATAGAAAGTGAGACATTCCAAACGCCACGTTTGCTTGCTATGAATTTCTCAGTTAATTCAATAAAATTTGGTTACAACGGTTGTTCTTATCAAGAGGAGACTTCCTACCAACAATATACACCTTGCAATAATTGGATATACATTAATACATATATTCAAATATACCACTTAAATTTAAGCTTTTATATTTTAATCTATTTTAATCTTTATAACATTTAATGCATCGTTTACTTTCATCAATGCCATAACATTTCATCTATATCATGCCTAACATCATATCTTTTCATATCATTTTAGATAGATATGGAAATAAAGTTGGCATAGTTTAATTTATGTACCATGGTGTTTGGGTTAGAGGTTAGAGCATCGCACTTATAATGTGATGGTCATTTGTTCGATTTGATAACTCGCTCTTTTTTATTGTTATCATTTTTATAATCTACAAAGAAATTTGGTAAAAAAATTTGAAAAATTTAATGTATAAAATTTGAGTGTTTTAAAAGTTTTTTAAAGTATTAATCTATTTATACGTTCAAAAGTATATTTTAACATATAGAAACCTTTGTCTACGCGTTTAGAACCAACTAATGTGGTTGAACCACACTACCACATTTAATAATATAAATTTTTTAACAAAATCAATTTTTTTATTAATTTAAATCACATTTCAAAATTATAAATAAATTCAATATTATCTAAAAACCTATAAAATACTTAAATTATATTTATAACTCTAACACACTTCTTTGAAATTTCAAAAATTAACTTAATTCGCCTTCAACATAATGAAAACACATACTTAACATGCCATGGATGCCCGTATATGATTGGGGGCGTTGGCATCAGGTCGTCCATCTCCGACAGAGGACTTCTTTAAGGATCGAGAGTCCCCAACTAACTTAAATGTAATTAAAGATTCTGAGTCAGGATATGATGGAAGTTCGTTGAAAAATAAAGCGAAGTTCGTTGAAAAATAAAGCGGAGTTACTCCAAAAAGTAGACAGTACTGGTCATTTATCCTGACATTAATATTTTAACTTAAAATGGAATATAAGATGGTGAGTGATGGGGGTAATGGCGAAAGTGGCAATGGAAAGTGGAAAGTGGGTTCGTACCTTATTAAATTTAAATAATTATATATGAATTATTTTTAGTGTGAATTTTTGGAAAATTTTCTGGTAGATTTTTTCAGTTAAATTTTTCTAAAATTTTGTAGCAATTTATTGAAATCACAAGTTCACATGTTGGATGGGTAATTTCTGCACAATCAAAGTGTCTTAGAAGTTTTTCACTAAGCTGAATCCAAATATGCAACTAAAAAACCAATTTAAATAACACAAATCAAGATTTTATGAGAAAATCCAAAAGATCACATTAAAGACAACTCCTATTATATATATATATATATATTTTCAGCTGAAAAATCAAATTTTTTATATATGATGTGTACTCTGTACAATATATTTGGTTTTTTGAGAAACCATGAGCTGAGATGTTAGGCAAGAAGCAGAGCCTCCGTCGACATGCCTTCCGAAAATTGTTCATATGTTATGTATGAAACCTGATGAGAGATCCTATGCGCAGATAGGACAGTGATTGGTAGAGAGAAAACAGATGTTACAGAAAGTGCCGGAAAATGATATGGCCTGTGTTTTAAAAGACATTTATATCAAAAGACCAGAGCACGAAACGTAGGGCAGCAAAACAGTAGGATAGAGAAAAGCTATATCCCCAGAGCTTCCATAAGGGACGTGACGCCGAGATGAATGGAGGATACAGGCTTCCTTTTGCTAGAGAAAATGGAATCATTTTGCAATGTCCAGATGTTCCAACAGGCAATGAGAAACAGAGTGCGCCTCGAGACTGATTGTGAGCTCCACCATGCAATGCCTTCCTGTACAGAGTTAAAAACAGTGTAAGGAAAATCCAGATGTAAGGCAAGATCATACCATATCTGTAGAGTCACTTGGCATTGAAAGAACATGTGGAGGTTTGTCTCCTCCGTTGCCTTGCAGAAAGTGCATTGTCCAGGACCTTGCCATCCCTTGTTCTGTAAGACCTCCCAAGTAAGGTTTCTATTCCAAAACATGAGCCAGGCGAAAAGAACCATCTTGACGGGGCATGCGGCTTTCCAAAGAGAGGGAGGATAAAGCGGCTCCACAGGAGAGACTGGCGAAATGGACAAAGAGGCATATATGTCTTTGACCCGGACAGGTAAAGGCGCATGTGGCAAACTCCATAACAGAACGTCTTTGAACTCCGACCGTTTGAAGGCCATACCCTGCAGAGCATGTCGAATGGAATCCCATAATGTGCTGATATGAGAGGGCATTGAGAGATCCACCGCTTCCTTCCAAACAGGCGTGAAGTTGACCCAGGAGCTGATAAGTCTATCCCAAAACGTCAAAAAAAAATTGTATGACGGGTAAAGAGAAATCCAAATTCCTACCCTGATCCGAACATAGCCAAATTTTATACAATTTATTTTTATTTAATATAAAAAATTTATATTAAAGTATAAAAAATTTAAACCTCATTAAACAATAATTCTTATAATCTATCATTTAAAAACTCTTTAATAATCTATTTCATAATTAAAATTAGTTAACCATTATTGGAACTTTAATGATAATAATGGTTAAATAAAATTAATTTATTTTATTATCCTATTTTATAACAACAACATATATATATATAATTGAATATATATATATATATATATTGAATAACCAATTTAAAATATTATCATTTTATAAATATTAAGAAAATATATTTGATATATAATACTATATATGTATTAAATTCCAAGTAGAGAGCTATCTAGGTAGGAGGAGGAGGTGCTAGTGTTATGTCGTGCACTTTTTCTTGATCAATGCAATATATCAATACATTGATATAATATATCAATACAATACAGTGCATGATTGGTGACATAAACCAACTTTAGTAGTAACTTTCCTTATTCACTCAAAGGTCATGGTGGTTAGTTGAGGTTGTTATAAGAGATATTGCAAGGTTGAACTTGCATGGAGGTTTACGTCTATTATGGGAAAATATGGAAGGTTTTAAGCAAGTGTGTGAAAAGTCATGTCCACTCTAGAACAATTGAGGCGGATATATTTCATATTGGTTTTTTTATTGTCTATTTTTTGTTTTGTGGTTTATAAACTTTTATTACCATTCTTCAAGGGGTTATTTAGCTGGTCTATTCACAAATCAATGGTTGCAAAAGATAATTAGTAGTACTTATATGTGTTGTTGACAGATGAAGACGAACGAATGAAGCCATATTTGACTCTATTTTGTTTTGTGATTTATAAACTTTTGTTACCATTCTTCAGGGGGTTATCTAGTTGGTCCATTCACAAATCAATGGTTGCAAAGGATAATTAGTAGTGCTTATCGTTGTTTCCATAGCATATCACATCTCCACTTCTTCCTAGTAGCAACATTGTGTCTAGCCATGAATGAAGCCATGATTTGACTCCTCTATAACTCTAGGGTCGAGAGGGACACATTCGTTGTTTCCATAGCATATCACATCTCCACTTCTTCCTAGTAGGAACATTGTGTCTAGCCATGATTTGACTCCTTCGTTGTTTCCATAGCATATCACATCTCCACTTCTTCCTAGTAGCAACATTGTGTCTAGCCATGATTTGACTTTCCATAGCATATCACATCTCCACTTCTTCCTAGTAGCAACATTGTGTCTAGCCATGATTTGACTCCTCTATAACTCTAGGGTCGAGAGGGACACATTCGTTGTTTCCATAGCATATCACATCTCCACTTATTCCTAGTAGCAACATTGTGTCTAGCATATGGGTTTCCATAGCATATCACATCTCCACTTATTCCTAGTAGCAACATTGTGTCTAGCATATGGAGAAGCACACATTGTGTCTAGCATATGGGTTTCCATAGCATATCACATCTCCACTTATTCCTAGTAGCAACATTGTGTCTAGCATATGGAGAAGCACACGAAGGTAATGAAGAAGATGGTAACAAAGGGCCAAATGGAAGGATGAATTGCAAATTTTGTTAAGGATCTAGAAATTCAAGCACACAAGACACAAAGTTCAAATGCATGTGGGATATACTCACATGCAAAGGATTTTGTTGCATAGACTTTGTTGGTATAAGAAGAGGAGCAACCAGACATTCGTTGATTGGTTGATGCTCTCAAGCTACACCACAACTCTGGTCTCTTGGGTAGTGAAGAAATAAGGTGGAAAATTTTAGGTTTGAGCACTAGAACCTTCAAGGAGGCTCCTACCACCTATGTGATGAGGTGGAGCACACTCGTGTTCCTTGGCCATTGTATCTTTTTCTTGTTAGTGTAGTCTTTGCTAGTCTCCTTCTTAGTTTTTTACAATAGTCTTTAGTTTATTATGTTACCATATGTCGATACATTTAAGGCAGGGTTTCTTGTCATCAAATTTTGTCATAATGTTCGTTACATCTTGGTTTCCCCTCTCAAAGTGAGATTTTCAACTTAATTTTTATTAATATTTTTAGTAAAATCACAAGTCCATTACATCTTTGCTTTCCCTTTTAGGAAAAAAATACCTAATTAAATTTTTGTTAATTCTTTTTTATCAAGATCATGAACATATATCTCAAACTCTCTACCCAACAAATAATGAACATATATCTCAAACTCTCTACCCAACGAAAACAAATTTTATATATATATAACTTCAATTAAATTTATAAATTATATTAAAATTATAATCTTGTAATATTTATAATTAAAGTTTAATCCGTAGATAATATATTAAATTATTTTCAATTTTTTAAAAATTATAATAAATCTACTTATAAAATACTAAATTTCAAATTATTATATCTAGATTTACATTTATATTTTTCATTTAAAATATTGTTTAGATTCACATTTAAAGTTTATATTAAAGATAAAATTGATTTTAAAACATATTAAAAAAATATCAAATTTAGAACTGTTAAATTAGTAGTGTTTTTAGTGCGATTTTTTGGAGTTTCTGGTGTTTGAATCTGGCAGAAAAAATTGTGGTAAAATCTTGATTTGTGTTATTTGAAGTAATTTGTTGATTATTTATATGGATTCAGCACCCTTAAAAACCCTAAAACACTTCTATTGTGTAGATTTACCCATCAAATTTGTGATTTCAATAAATTCCCATCAGATTTTAGAAAAATTAAACCAAAAAAATCCAAAAAAAAACTTCCAAAAAATCACACCACAAACAACTGAGTTAAACTATACCACAATTATACCATAATTATAATGATAAATTTTAAACACCTCAGTGCCTTTTTCATATTGAAAATGAAAAATCACTGCGCCCATCATTATAGTTAATATTTACTTTTACCATTATATCAACGATTTCCACAAATTTCCACGGCCGATGCAGGCCATAGTTCCGACACGCTTCGTTGTATATTAAATGGCCACACCAAAACCGAAATCAGTGTACAGATGTATATTAAATGACACTCACTGAACCGCCCATGGATCTTCGTATCCATATATGATGTCCCCAGTCGGACGGATCATTGCCCAAAACAGATTGTTGATCAGTCTTATTCTGTTGTCCGACTAAATTCAAATCACAGGCTTGAAGATGCCCAACAATATGTGCGGGGCTAACAAGGAAGTCGAAGGGAAAGGGCAGCCAGTAAACCCCATAAGCCAGTCGCTCAGTAGCTCGCTCTTGTCACTCCGAATAAATGCTATCTTCGAACTAGAAGAACCCATAACACAAATCTCTCGCGGGAAAAAAACTCTGGTTGATGTCTTCTTGCCGAGCAACCCACTTTTCTCTTGCACAATGGTCATTGCCCTCCTCCTTTCTACCCTAAGTTGAAGGATCGATAGTCTTTTTATTTCTACACTAGTCCATTTCTGCATCTGTTGTTTATTTTCAAGATGCAAACATACTGTAACAGCTCTTTCCCTTCAATCTTGGATGATCTGCTGTATTGTTTTTTCTCACAGCTTGGAAATTTGTGTTGTATATATGTTTTTACAGGAGGAGGACGATCGAGGAGTGCTGCGATGGCAGAAAAGAACAGTCAACATCGACGATCACATATTTATTCCAGAGTTCCCGCCCGGCGAAGAATCATACGATGCGTGGGTGGATGACTATATTTCTAAATTGGCCCTCGCGCCTTTCGATCAATCACGTCCTCTCTGGGAATTCCACATCTTAAATTATAAAACCAGCAAGGCCGGGGCTACCATGGTTATTAAGCTTCACCATGCCCTTGGAGATGGCATTTCTTTCATGTCCACGTTGTTTGCTCTTGTCACCAGAGTCGACAATCCCCATCTCCCACCCACTTTTCCTACTGCCAAACCTAGCAGTAGATCTACTCCTACCTCAAACCAGTTTTTTGCAGCTATTTTTCATACATTGTGGTATGTCATACTTTTAGTATGGTACACGTTGGTTGATGTAATAAGTTCTTCACTTAAAACCTTCGGATGGATTGACGATAGCCAGCTCCCTATTCGAGGACCTCCTGGAGTGGAACATATGCCCATTGCTCATTCTTCTGCTACGTTTCAATTGGAGGACATCAGGCAGATCAAGAATGCTGTAGGAGGGGTATGTGATTATGACCACTAATATTTATAAGTCTATCAAGCCATGACTCGATCGACTTGTAAATATACCTTGTTATATGATTATAATCTATATCAATTATAGATTTTAGAAATATTTAAAAGTTCTTAACCCTCTTCCCACTATGGGATTCTGAAATATTAGCTAAATCTATAATATACAATAGATACCTACCCTATTACAGCATCCTGAATGCAATTCATATTTAATTTACAAAAGATACCTATTGTTACAGCATCCCAAATTCAATTCGTATCTATTTTATATGTAGACTTAAACAGAGTTTTTATTTGCTCTCCAGACGGTGAATGATGTGATGACAGGAATAGTTTTTTATGGTCTGCAACTCTACTTGCAGATTCGCCTGTCAGCTGGTATGCCAGCCCAGCCCGTCGTTCATAATTACTATATTCATTCCTAGTACTAACGGTTTAGCAGTTAAAAATTAATGGCAACTGCATTCCTGTCTTGTTGAAAACAATATTCACTCCCATGTCTTATTACTACTAATTCGTACCCGTTATATGAATATGATTCATTGTTTTTTGTTTGGACACAGTTGGAGAACAAAGCTTACAAGATGCTTATAAGAAGAGATCTGAGCTGCTGAATGACAGTGTCATTAAACAAATGGAGAAATCAAGAGTCACAGCACTTTGTTTGTTAAATACAAGAGCTTTGGCTGGAATACAGGTATGCATTAACCCATCTCTTTCCAAATATGTTTATTCCATTAGGTGTTGCCAAATCTTCTTGAGAACATGGATATTTGTACAGAACATGCATGAGATGTTGAAACCAAAAACCCAGGCGCCTTGGGGGAATCACTTTGGTTTCTTGCATGTGCGGGTACCCATCATGGGAAAGGTGGAGAATCCACTGGAGTTTGTGAGAAGGGCAAAACGTATCATTGATAGACATAAAATGTCTTTAGGAGTTTTCATAAATGCTGGAATTCTGAGATGCATGGCAAGATTAAAAGGACCGCAGGTATATACGTAACAACCCCATTATCCAGAACTCGTTATTGTCTGCAACGATTCTGAATTCTCATTCATGATATGGTTGGTACAGGTGATTTCTAGATATTTATACAATAACATTGCAAATACAACGATGGCGATATCAAATATGATTGGCCCCATGGAGAAGATAGCCATGGATGGGAATCCAATCAAAAGCTTTTCTTTCTTTGTATCTGGTGCACCTCAAGTGAGTAAACAGATTGCTCAGGTTTCTCTAGCCATATTCTAGTATATTAGCAAGAAATCAAAGCTGTAGCTTGTAGAGATTTCTATATATTTGGGCATACAGTTTCCAGTTCAATAATTTGAAATGTTATTTGTTTCATAGAGATTGAAACATATTCTCCTCTGTTCTACATTTGTGATTATCGAATTTGTTTATGCAGTCACTCTCTGTGTTCATTGTGAGCTATATGGGCACTATTAAGATGGAAGCGATGGCTCAAACGGCTTATATCGACGCGGATATCCTGTGCCAGTGTTTCATGGAGGCCTTTGAGGAGATCAAGAAGGCTTCCATTGATCATATATAGAAATACTAGATTACTAATTGTACTTATTATCGCATTCCTTAATCAGTTGTATAATTGTATCCAGAGCCGAACCTCAATATCAAAATAAAAAGTAAAGAACTTTAATTATCTTCCCGTTCTCTTTTTAGTAAGATTTAAAAGTATTCAATTAAATTTAAAACAAATAATCTCTGTTTGGATTTCAATTATGCTTATGATAATACGAAGGATTCTGCAAAATCTTATTAGGTTGAATTATAAAATTAATGGAGCCACTTTTTTGTTTTACGGATTAACCTTTTTATCTTTTCCAAAACACAACACTTTTTTTTTTTTTTTATGATAATCTGATTACATTTTTAATTTTCATGTGCTGTAAAGATTCATCCTAAACTTATGAGATTTGGACTTTGCATGAGTTTTATTATAATTCAAATGGCTATCATTTAAAAGCAGTAATATGGAGTAATATTGATTTTATTTGGGGATTATTATTTTTATAATTATGTGCTTATTTTGGAATAAAATTTATAAAATTTTAATTTAATTATCAATAATAATAATTAATTAAATGTGTGATAGAAATTTAAAATTTTGAAATATTTTAGAAATAGTTATATAAATAAAGTTGAGATTTATGTTAAAATAAATAAATATATTTTTGTGATTTTTTTAAATTAAATAAATGTTATATGAACAATTCTCATATGATAATGAGTATGGTTAATAATCTTATTACATGTTTTTAAAATGTATATATGTTTAATTTTTTTTTTTTACACTAGAATGAAATAACAAAGTACTTCCTACATTTCATGGATGGTAAATCACTTAAATGCTTGTGTTTTTCTAGTTATATATATGTTTAAAATTTTCTTTTACTTTTCTTTTTCTTTTTCCTTTTGTTTACTAGGAATGAAAGGACTGGAAAGTGTACTTTAGAGTACTTCCCCACACTTTCCCACATTTGGTGGATGTCAAATCAAATAAATTGTCAGCCTACCCCATGATGAGAAACAAGTAGCAACAATATCAAAGAACTTCAGGTCTAGTTCTAAACTACTTGAGCTAACCCTTAAAGCTATATATGTTGAACTTATATATTATTTTTTTTTATAAATAATAATAATAATTTAAAATGTAATTATAATATAGTACATTTTTATGATTTTTTTAATTTTAGAAATAGGAAATGAAGTAAATTTTTTATGCTTATCATGAATTAATGTCTCTAGATATTTACCAACAATTTTATGTTTACTATTATGCAAAGTTCAAATAACCAACAACACAAAAAGTCACAATGATTCAATCAATTTTTGAATAAGAATTATATTGGCATATAGAGTCTCTCCTCTTTAGTTATCAGAGGAATTTCGGCGTAAATCATATATAGAGAGACCTTTGTCGACGCGTTTCGAACCAACTAGTGTGGTTCATCGTCTGGACAAGTTAGTTCGAAACGCAGAAATTCCTCTAGTAACTATGATTAATCACAGAAGCCTCAATTCTACGAGTCTCTCCTCTTCCTACTCAAATTTGATTAGGGGATTCAGAGTGATAAAGTGGACACATATTCATGCCTAGATTATTGATTAAGGAGTTTAGGTAGATCATGGTGCAAATCGTTATCTTTGGGAAGAAATTATAGCTCTACAATTATGATACAACCCATAACGCTCCATTTGCTCCATTATAAACATCTATGGATTTATTAATTAAACACCAAATCTTGATGAACAAAAATGAGAATGAGCTCTCTAAACTTTGCCATCAAATAAAAGAGTTTCTTTATGCTCTCAACAAGTAGCCATGAACTCTTTGTTAAGCAATGTCATCATTAATGGAGCATAAAATTTGCCTTATCTTGATGTTATTGTGTCTTCTTAGAAAAGAGGATCCTAGCTTGGTGATGTCCCTCCCTTTTAGATATTTAAAATGTTAATTTGTAAATTTTATCTAATTTTACATGTTTTGAGTAGTTATTTTGAGTTATTTTTTTACTTAAACGAGCATTCCGAGTAAAGATAGAATTGCAAAACCCTTATAATGTGATTAATCGGATATTTTACTTGATATAAATAGTCTTATTTTTTAAATATAAATATCTAATAATAAATAAATTTAATTTAAACATGGGGTATTTGGATTGTGATTGTGAGGAGGTTAGGGGATGACACTATTGGTCTGATCACGACATCTTAAAGGGAGGATCTAAAATGAGTTCAGCTAGGGTTTGTTCCAGTATGCGCAGGAACTACAGGATCGTTGCCGTTGAGGGTAAGTCTGATCATGGCACTTTCGGAGGTAGTTTTTGTTGTTCTGAGCTATTCAAATGGCATCCAAATGACTGGAGTTCAGAAAATCTGATTGCTATCCGCAGACAAATGATATGGTGGGGTAGTTTGACGAGTGCAGAAGCTATCGCTATCGTCGAGATAGATCACACTTCTGACAGTGAGGATCTATCGATAACACCATTTTTCCTTGTTGGATCTAGATTTTTTATGTCAATTGCAAGATCGAAGGCGATGCAGTGGAGGAAGCCATCGCCATATCATGTAGATCTAATACCGGGGACGCAATTTGGAGCTTCTGTAATCGACAGATCCACTGGATCGTCGAAGTCGTGGGTGTAATTGACTCCAGAGGTCATGATAGTAGTATATTTCGATGCGACCCCAGGGTTGAGAAAATCAATTAACTACAGAGAGAGCGAGGTCCTTTGTCATTGTCTTGATTACAAATGGACCTTGATCGAAGAGGGGGGAATGTACTTATCAAAAAATCTTGGACGCAAAACCTGGATCATCTCTCCATCAAAGATCAAGCAGATCATATCAAGTTAAAAGAAAATGGGTTTCGCTCATATCCTCCGGTGATTGGGAATCGAAGATCGACCTTGGATCCTAAACGGTTATAGCGGCAAGGAGGCTCACAGATCCTTTATAGTTTTGTATGAATATGTCAGGGTATGTCCTCTCGGGTCCCCACTCCACTTTTGAGATCACAGGTTCCGTCAAAATAGAAATTGTATCCCGACTGTCGAACCCCAGATCTTCCAATGGGAACACATTTCCAAATTTTTATAAAATCCTTGGAAGGGAAATCTGCTTCCATTAGGGTTTGGATCAAGGAGCGGGTTCAATATCTTAATCATAAGATTCACACACAATTGGGTATTCCAACAAGTCTCCAAAAACCTGGTTTATGCAGGGAACACATTTCAAGACGACTCCAAGCTGCAGGACTATGTCAGTGAATATGATTCAACCATTATCCTTAACGCGAGATTACTTGGAGGGTGTCCTAGATATAGCTCCAAAGGAATAGTTTCTTTCAAGGATGGAGTTAAAGGAAGGAGTGATTCACACAAAAATTCACATCATTCTCCAATATTCTTGGATGGTATATTGTGGAACAAATAAACCAGGTGTTGGCTTTGACAGTGATGAATGAGCTCTACTCTTATTTCCACGCCATAGTAGTTATATGAAAATTTAATAAATATTCTCCACTTGGACTCACAACTGTGATATTCACCTATGTTCGAGGGAATTTTTTCTTGTGAAATTTGATACAACAAAAGATATGGATTGTCTTAAAAGAGGGACCATGGTTTTGGGGAAGTACTGGTCTTTTCATGATCCCATGGTTCTGGGGATTTCATGCAAATATCATGGTGGTCACTAAAATGCCAGTATGGGTCTACCCTTGCACTTTTGGTGTCACAAAGTATTAGAAGGGATAGGGAATTCATTAGGGAATTTCCTAAAGGGGGATTCAGATAGAGTCACAAAAAGAATTTTCACATTTGCGAGGATTGTGTCGAGGTAGACCTTAGTAAGGGTTTACCTGATCACATTATTCTGATTCATAACAACCTACAATGGTCCCAACCTCTAGATTTTGAAAATACAACATCCAAATGTCATATATGTCTTCAAACTGGACATCAAGCAAAGAAAGACCCCAAAAGAAAAAAGGGACAAGTCCAAATCCAAAGGGATGACATTTCTCACATTCACAGGAAGTCGAAGTAGAGGAGAAAGAAATCCTAGAGAACACTAAAAACAATGTTCAACAACATCTTTAGGATATCATAAAGAAGAACGAGACAGAGCAAAATACTTTGTTAGTTCTAACTGCCTCCAAAGTTACAACACCAACAACTCAACAACAACAGATTGTGAAGATTTCTTCTTAAAAAGAAGCAAGCGACACCAAAAGATTGCATGCCTAGAAAAGTTCTGATTATGAAAAAGAAACTCCCCTAAATGTAGAAGAAAAAAAAAATGGCTCTTGTATCCCCCATTCCCAACTTCGATGGTTAACAGAAAGTGGAGAAAAAAAGGGTAGAAAAGGGTAGAAAAGAGTAGATTAGATGTTTATCTCTTGTGAGTATTTTCATTGTGATTAAAGAGTCAATATCCTTATATGATTTACACATCTACAACATGTCATTTTCACCATTCTATATAATGGAAATTACTATTTTTCATGACAAAAAAATAATT
Organism: Pinus taeda; assembly: GCA_000404065.3. Classification (NCBI taxonomy): domain Eukaryota; kingdom Viridiplantae; phylum Streptophyta; class Pinopsida; order Pinales; family Pinaceae; genus Pinus; species Pinus taeda. Next base: position 38,029 of record APFE031280223.1, on the reverse strand, counting down.
AATTTACACACTTATCTCTTATAAAAAAAAATTGTATAGAAAAGTTACCTACATCACACATTAGTAATAGAGTTATCTAGTAAAATTTGAATACAGGTGAATAAATATTAAATCTCATACTTTAGCACGTACGAAAAGAATTCAAATTAATTAATAAAATATCATTTTTTAATTAAAATTATTATTGATTCCCCAATTGGGGTGTCGGACCGGAACAATCACTCATTATGTGATGGATGCTAGTTGTTCAATGTTTAATGCATGAGAAGGTAGGGCAACAACCCCTCCACCACACCACAATTAATTCATCTGAGCCCATGTGTGTGAACCATTCATTCCCTCTAGTCTACATTTGTTTCTATGTGATGGCACTGCTCCTCCTCTGGATATATCCCATCAATGGAAATTCCCTCTGGTTGTCTAACGTTTTTCTATGTTTTTCATATTTTCCCCTGCTCGCATCCTTTTCGGCTTCTACTCCAGGGTGGTGGTATGTTTGATCCACTTTAGGCACGCCCCAAGCATCATCCTCTCACTTGCTTCAACTATTCGAAAAATTTTCCTTCATCAACCTTCTCTGACGAACACTTCTCCATTGGTTTTGGGTAGCGCTAGACTTCATTTACTTCTGCTCCTAGGATTCTCCACCTTGGCCACTTGGGGGATGCTTCTGGAGTGATTGGTGCTGAATATTTGATTTTTTCCTTTGCAATTATGGGTCTGTGGGTGGTGCTATTGTTCTTGGGGTGGTGATTTTGGGTTAAGGGTGCCACAGTCTCTGGGATTTATTGCATCCTCGCTCTTGCTTTCTGGGGATCCTAGTCTTAATTTGCCCCTCGTTGTTTTGTTTCGACTTGGGTGCTAGGTTTGTATTTCCTTTCAATTCCATCTCGGGTGGTTGTTTCTTATACTTGACTTTCTCCTCTCGGATTTCTTTCCTCTCTGGCCCGATTTGGCTATTCTTGGATGGAAAATTTTGGGTGGTGGGACCTTTGGCATTTGTTCTCCTTCTTTCTTTGGTCCGCGGTTGGCCTTGATTGTTTTTAGGTGGCAGGCGGTACTTTGCCATCCCTCTTGTTCGGTTCTGCAGGTCCTTTTTGAGTTCCATTATGAAATTGAGCCCCCGCTCCTTGAAAATAATTGCTCTGGCCAAGATGAAAGATTCTACCCCCCCCAACCCCCCAATTGGGTCTCGGGGTGATGTTGTTTCAGTTCAGGATGGAAGCTCTAGGCGGGGAGTGAGAGGATCTGGTTGTGGGGATCGAGGCGCTCATGGGGGTCGTAACTCGTTAGTTGCTTCTAGGGAGGTATGTCACCATAAAATGGTCCTGCAACTCTATTGTGATGCAGGCGTGGGTGGCCATGGGCAAGGTCATCTTTGTGGCTCAACAACTTAGGGCCGCTCCAACCAAGGATGCTTTGGGTTCACAGGTTAGACACCTTTTAGGAGGACATGTCCCTCCTCGACAATTCTTGAACTGCTCTAATCTGTCTCTACTCGTTTGAACACCCATGATTAAGCTCGCAAGGAGGAGCACGAGGCTATCATGGCTAAATTTGAGCATCTCCAATACTTCTAGTGCCATGTTCATGAGAGGGTGGTCATGTTCTAGCATGACCATAATTTGCTAACTGAAAAGGTTGAAAAAATCAAAACCTGTCTTGCTCACTTTGAGCACCACGCCAACTGCATGTATCACCCTCCATCTCCCCGAGGTACTATGTCGGATAACCCTTCTTCAACTACCTCCGACTACTAATTATGTTTACTTGTGTGTTTCTTGTTTTGTTAGTTTTCTGGAATGTTAGGTCTCTGAGGCTCTGCACTTCTCAACTAACAATTTTGCTTTTTGTATTTTGTATGGTTAGCGAACCTAGACAGGATGAGACTATACACATCTTGATATCCTTGTATATAATTTGTGATTAATAGAAACTTTGACTTACAATTTTCTTTTGTTATCCATAAATATGTGATAAATATATAATTTTATTTTTTCCTTTATTTCAAAATATTAACTTAATTTTAACAATGCACTATGTAATTACTGTACTTTAATAATTTTTTAATATATAAAGT
>APFE031280223.1:21783-33619 GCA_000404065.3 Pinus taeda | reverse complement strand
TATTTTTTTTATTTTTTATTTTTTACTATGTTTTTCATGCCTATTTTGGTATTTTCCACCATATATTTTGATATGGAGTTGTCTATAATACGACTTTTTGGAGATTCCGGTGACGGCGAAGAAATTGAGGTTAAATCTTGATTTGTTTAAGTTAAAATGGTTTTTTAACTGCATATTTGGATTCAGCACCCTGAAAAACCAAACTTGTGATTCGAATAAATTGCTGCCAGATTTTGACCGGAAAAACCCACCGGAAAGGCTTCCAAAAAGTCTCATTATAGACAACTGCTTTTGATATTTCTCACTTTATTTCCAAATTACCATAAATCCTTTATATAAAAGAATAATACATTCCAAATTCATAAAACATCTATAAAACTGATAATTCAGATACTATGAAAACCAATACTAACAGTTTGACTGGGAGAAAAGTTGAACATGATATCCAGATGTATCACTAATATATTTGCAGCGGCCACCTCAAAAAGGAAATATGCACTTTAAAGCATATTCATGACAGAATCAACATCAATAAATTCATTGAACGATTTTGATAGTACTGAATCCATTTTTATCATCGAAATATGATTCAAACGCTGTCTTTACAAGATTTTTAGAAAATTTCTTTCCAAATTCCAACTACTTTTGACTCTCTAGACAATTCCTCCAACTTATTAAACGAGCCATAAACATTTATTGCCCCATCCATTTATGACCTCTCACCCTCACCGTAACAGGTGTGGGACGTGGTTCGTGATTGCCCCGTCACAGTGGGTCACGCTATCCTTAAATCGCTGCCCCTAAAGAAAACCCGAACAATTATTAGCTGAAGATTTAATAGCAATCCTTGTCCCCAAGTAGCAATTTTGCTTTAGTGTTCTGGCGCTATTTTTGATAGCGGTGTCCACACTGAATATTGGATGAGCTTGTCATTATATAGCAATTTATTTATTTTATTGTTTTTATTTATTTATTTTTATTAAGTTCATAGTTGATTTAATTGCAATTTTTATCCCCAGCAGTAATTTTGCTTTATTGTTCTTCGGCCATTTTTTTATAGCGGTGTCTACACTTAATGTTGGATGAGCCTGTCATTACATAGCAATTCATTTATTTGATTGTTTTTATTCATTTATTTATTTTTATTAAGTTCACAATTAAATAGCAATTAGATAAAGAATTAATGGTTTTAACCATATATTATTTTATTTTTATGTATAATGATTAAATTTTAAATAGTATAACGAATTAACAGACGTAAAATGATCTAGCGGTATGTTATTGTAATTTTTATAAATCAATTGTGTGTATCTAGTTGTTTGTTTATTTGTTTTTTTTTTTACTTTGAATTCTGTTAGTTTTATTTACTTGTTAAATATTTTGCATTTTGTTTCATCAAGCCTATTTAAGTTTCATTGGTGCCTGATCTAAAAATAAAGATCAATTAGAAATTTTTAGATTCAAATATATTGATTATATGATATACATAAATTTTAAAAATATGATGAATGGTTACTAATTTAATGAAACCTTAAAGTGCTAAATGAGGATAGGGAAGAAGATATTATTATTAAACTTACCTACTCTACTCAAAGGTAGCAATTATTTGATTCAATTTCATAAATAGCAAGTCACCGTGTTTTTTTTCTTTGTGGAAAAAAACTATAAATGAAGCCTCTTATAAGGAATGAAAAGTTTTCACCAACCTAATACTTCTAATATGAGCAAGAAATTAATTAATATTACCACCAATTTTTAAATTACAATTAATTACCACAAATTCTTTTTTATACATCTAGTTAAAGAACAAAGAAAAATTAAAATAAATTAGAGATTATTTTTTATAAAAATATAAAATAAATGTACATATTATATGTAATAATGTTATTAAATGCCAAAAAGGACAACTCAAATAGAAATATTTGTAATTATGAAGTATGGCATACTCCTTGAAATTCAAGGTTCAAAATAACTTGTAAGTTAAACTAAAAACCTTTATATATAAATATACATTAAAAATACATTTCTATTTAATTTTAATAAAAATTTAATTATAAAATGAAAATGAAATAAATTATTTTATTTTAAACTATCTCTTATAAAATGAATTCTACCTTCTTTTTAAACTATTTTTTTCTTGCTATGGTGATGCAACAAAAATGTTCCAAAACACTTTTCTTACCTAAATATTTTTCCCTTTTTGTAGATTGGTCTCTAGAAGTTCTAATTTAAGGATGAACCCTGCACTTAGACTAACCTGAAGTAGGTTTTTCCCCTAAATCTGAGAATGAATGAAGACTTTTTGGATCTACATCTGAAGGAGGGATTAGGAAAGAATACATGCCACTAGGGGAGGGTTGGTTAGGGTTGGGTGTTTGGAAAAGGAGGTTGAACTAATTGTTGCATAAGATTATGCAAGAGGCCCACTAGCTTTGGTCCTTGACAGGGATGAATCTCAAGGTTTTAAGGGTAACCAAGTGTCTTTGAGGTCTGCTAAAGCTTCATAGCTATTAATCTAGGTTAAAACTAGTTTGTTTTCACCCTAATTACCTTTGGGGGATTCACCCCTACATTTCTCCTTGACACCTTATGATTCTTCATTTCCTTGTTGTGAAGAAGAGGGATTCTATAGTTCCAACTTGAGTTTTGTAAGGATTTGTTCTAGTAATATTTTATTGAGGGCTTTTTACCTAGAGTGTAAGGGAGATTGAGAAACATTCACCCACCTATTATTTCCCCTTTTCCTCTTTATGTTTTTCAATTGGTCTATTTCAATGGAGAATCCTTCTCTAAAGGTACATGTTTAGGGAACGAATAGAAAAATGCCCATACTTGTGACAATGTAACATTTAAATAGAAGTTGTTCTTCATCCACCTATTGGATATTATTCTAGTTCATAAGGGTTAACTAAATGACCTTAAGTAAACCATTTTCCAAATATAATTCCACTCATATTTGATCATAGGAGAATGTTTAATATTTTGGGATACCATAATATATGTATTTCCTAAGAACATTACCAATAGATTTTAAGAATTGATAATTCCAACAATGAAGAGGAAGGTGAGGACTAGGATGATTAAAGGGATATCATTAAAGGAATTTTTAGGTAAAAAATGGGCCTTAAAATGAAAAATGTACTAACAAAATTAGCTTTAAAAGAACCAACAAAATAGAAGATGATGATGTCATCCCTAGGGATAAATATTTTGGAGGGAAAACAAAAAAGCTACTTTTTAATCATATTTTCAACTATTTCCTTACATGTTTAGTCCAATTTCAATAGTTGGCACTCATTAGATGCATAATCTAGTTATGCGTCCAATGAGTCTGCATTATGTATACTTTTGAGTATACCCACACCTAGAAAAAATGAAAATTAATTAAAAAATGTGTTTCTTAATACATGAAAAGACATTTTTCTTGAAAGAAACACATATTTTCATATATTTTCAAATTTTCTCGGTGTGTTTCTACTCAGTAGTATACATTTTGGGTACTTGTTGGATGCAAAATCTAATTCTAGATCCAACGAGTGCCCACACATCAAAATTTGAGTACATGTATAAAGAGATAACTCAAAAATGCCATTAAAAAACAATTTGAATTTTGTTTCTTTCCCTTTAAAAATTAATAACTCTTACTTTATTATTTTCCTTAGGAGGCCCATCTTATATCTCAAAATTTCCCTAATACATTATCTAGATTAAAATCTAGAGTCCAATAGTTCAAATACAAACCTTGCTCCATGGAAGTATGGTCCACTTCGAAAGATCAAATCACGACCTTCCTTGTGTTGAAAGAGGAACGAAAAGTATCCACACCCATAAACTAAAAGGAAATATTACCCTTAACTAAAAGTTCCCAGCGTTTTAAACTTATGCTGCCATAGCCTTTGGAGATGACCATAATCCAATGAAATTCTTGGTTAAACCATTATCTTCCAAGATGTTTTCCAATTGAAAATGTTTCAGAGGTAAAGGAGTAATTGGAAGTTCATCAATATTCTTAACAAAGTGAGAGGGAACTTATTTAACTTATTTATTCAGAGATGTTACTATTGCTTGGAAAAAAAGCATATTAGGATTCAAATCCAATGAGGGCCACCTCCATCTATGGAGAAGGCTACTATGACTACAAGAAGTGGCTCAGAATTTGCAATAGCTAGGGTTTTAGTAGAGCTTCGAATCAATGAATATTACCTAATTGATATTCTACTAGTATTTTTTTCTACTTTCAATATTATTCTTGGCTAATATTAAAAACATTAATAATATTAGTAAGTTAATAATAATAACATTAACATTATTAACATTAATATTATTAATAATAAATAACATTGATAATATTATTAATGCCAATAACATTAATATTATTATTAATTCCAATAACATTAATATTGTTATTAATGCTAATAACATTAATAAGATTAATATTAATATTGTTTTCTTTCTTTTCTTTTTTTGTACATTTGGATTGTATTTCCTCATAAAATCACGCAAAACATGTACATCCATCAATCCACATCAGGCCATACAACATTAGATAGGTGGTCTCAAATATCTGCCCAATGGGAAACCAAATGTTTTTGACCACCTCCCTATGGAGTAATTAGTCCAAAATTCAATAAGTATCAATGGTTCTAGCATAACCAAACTATCTATGCATGTACTATAGAAGCAAAAATTGGTGAACATCATGTAGACTCAAGTATCTAAAGAGGTGCTAGGAATCATATCTCAAGTAATTGGTCCTAGAGGGTCATTTGAAGTTGGTTTACACTAGAAGTGTAGCTCAATGTGGGAAAGAATTTCTTCAATTGCGTCTAAGCAAAAATTCTAGTTACATTGATATCTTTTTACATCATATATACCAACAAATATGTTCTATTTATTAGCCTGATTATCCATTACAATCTTTCCCACCAGGGTATTCATTTTCCCATAAAGAGTTAAAGATCCAAAATAATGTTTCCTTTGCCCCCAGGTGTGCCCCAGGTCAGGAATCCAAGTGGAAACATCTTCCATAATCTCAGAGTCTCTTATCACTTAAAAAAAGATCTGATATATGTAACTTCTCATCCTAGCCCGATGACAAAGGTCAGTGTTAGTTTATGTTGTTTTCATATTGTTTTTTCCCTTAAAGTCTGAAGTTCTAAGAGGTCATGAGTCAAGTATATTATTACCTACCATTGGTCCCCCTTCATTCACCATTGTTTCATAGCCATGTGTCATTTTGTTATCCACCACCAAGCCTTTTGGTAATTGCGTAGCGCATGCATTCTTTTAAAGTGTTTTCACAGCGCGTTTATTTGTTTAACAGTTTCGCAGCGCAAACCTTATTAGGTGATTTCGCAGCGCATTATTCAAATTTCAAACTAACCGCGCTGCGAAATCAAGGATTCATGCATTTCGCAGCGAATCTTTCCCGAAATGTCAAATCCGTTAGGTAAATCAGAGGCTGCGTCATCTTGTGTCAGTTCATGTACTCCACTTATCACGTTCCACCACCCATCACCATTATCACCACCATTAGATTTGTTGATACACACGAATTACCATTTCCAAGAAAGGCCACCTTGCACAAGTCTGAATGATGATTGTAAACCTTGCATGAATAACAAATCTGTAAGATTGCAATTTGAAAGATTACAAACGGCAAGATTTCAATTTTAAATACAAGTGTAATCAAGCGAGGCAGAATTTCAAAAGAAACTGAGTTTACAGTTCAAACCAGAGCTAGTTTTCCCTGTTTGCAAGTCTTTAAGATTTCATGGAGAGATCAATGGAGAAAAAAGAACACAGATCCGGCAAATGTCTGAGGAATGAGCCTGAAGGCTTGGATATAGCACTGAGGAATAAAGAGGTGGAGAAGGCGTATAAAAAGGCCGGGTGCTGGAATTTTTGCAAGAAGTTACAAGGAGGGCATGCACAGGTAACCAAAGAATTCGCGCTTAATTTCACAGGTTTAAATTCAAAGGTAGCTATGATAGAATTACAGGTCTCGCCAGAGATGATATCCACTGTGACAGAGATTCCACGAGGACAAGAGAACTGGTTCAAAAACTTCAAATTTGACATGAACCCATGCAAGGAGTTTTTAAAGAAGGAGTTTGTAAATGCAGATTTAAGTAAGTCAGTGCCCAGGAGCTATGTCAAAGAGTCTTATGCACATTTACTCACCTGTATACAAAAATACCTGACTTGCGAAGGAAGGTATAACAAGGTGTATTCTTACCATTTCAAGCTCCTTTTGCATTTCACAGGGAAGGTTTCCATTGATATACCTTTTTATCTATTCCGTAGTTTGAGTAAGATGTGTGACAAAGTACAATTGAGGAAGGAGGCTTGTGAAACTTCTCTGTTTCATCATGGCTTGATTAAACTACTGGTCTTACATGAGCTTCAAAAGGTAGGCAAAGATTGGAATTCATTTATTTTTATGGTTGGTTTCAAAAGCCAGACTGGCCTCAGTCCTCTACCTGCAAGAGATCTTACAATAGCAGATCTTCAAACAGAAGCAAGAGCTAAGAGATTTCCAAAATTAAAAGCAAGGAAACAAGTGAGAGAGTTAGTACAGCCACTGATCATTCAAGACACGCCTCAGCAATCAACTAAGGAAAAAGCTCAAGTTAAAAAAATTGCACTTGAAGCAGGCACAGCTGAAGTAGTCTCAAGGAGAAGAACAAGAAGTCAGATGGCTGAAGAAAAAGGTAAGGCAGTAGCTGTTGAAGAAAGTCCAGTGTCAAAGAGAAATCTAAACGATTTATTGCAGGCTATTGACTTTGAGGAGTCTCCACTAGTTCAAGATGAATTGATGCAGTCAGAAAAAGAGAGTACAAAGAAAACCAAAGCATCAAAGAAGCTTAAATTTGACGAGCAAGTTGAACAATTTGTTTTCAAACCCAGGAGACCTATAACAAGGAGATTTCAGCAAGTGCAGGAGGCACCACCAAGAACAGAGGAAATAGGGGAAGAGATATAATGCCATCAAAGAAAGGACAAAGGCAAAACAGTCGCCACATCTAAAGAAGACAATATAGCAGAATTGGAATCAGTTAACCATGAGATTGCCAGACTGAGGAAAGCTGCTAGAAGACATGCCATCATACAAGCTAATTATTACAGAATTAAAGCCTTATGGGAACCTGAATTTTTTTTTCATCTGCCTAGCAAGTAACCCACAAATACTTGTAGGTCTGACACTTCACAATTCAAGCTGGGAACCAAGTTAACTTGGACTTGCAGCAGTACTGAGCTGAGTTCGACATGGGAGCACTTAAAAGACTCCACGAGTTTTCAACTCTCATTAATAGAGATTATGTGCTCTTTCTGTCAACATGACACTATTGTGAAACTTCCAAGATCTGAATCATTGCTGGCCCAGTGATTGGCTAACACAAGAGTTTCACTTGCAAGAATAAAACTTGAGACCTGTGACCAGTGAATTCCCCACTTTGCCATTAAACCACGAACCCATGTCCCAGTGTTTGTGTTTTACGATAAAGAAAAACTCATAGGAGAGACAACATGATATTTTCGTTTATGATCCATCCATGGCATCAAAGCAATCGAAGCCAAATGGGCATTCATGCCACGTTGGCAGGATAATCATGACAACCATTCAGAAAAAACAATTTCAGGGAAGTTTCTTTGTTTTGCTTTGTTAGTTTAGCTTCTCACCGGGGTTCTCTGAGTTCGATGGAAGGAGAAACGGTAGAGAGAGAAGAAAAGTCACAGGCACAACAGGATACAGACCAGAACAACACATGTAAATCTTGCTGCCAATACTAGAGTGCAAAACAAATGTACTCATCTGTAACAAAACTCTGTATAGAAATTTCCTAGTGAATAAAGCCATACTCTTCCTTCTCAAAATAGTTTTGAACTTTTGTGTAATAAATCTCACTGGTAATATCTTGCTTCCTATATTTTCTTACTTCCCTAAATGCTAAATGTAAACTGGCGGAAATGTCCCTGTTTTGGGCGTCCTCATAGCTCTCTGTTAGTAGCTTTGGTTTCTTTGTTGTAATTTTCATTAGAAGGTATCCAAAGACTCTTCTGATCTACTGTGTTTTTCTAATTTCTTTGGCATGAACTGTGTATATAAATCGATCTGCCCTGTTTTCTGGGTATTACTTTAATAGTGACTAGCAGTTTGGTCCCCTGTTAATGTCTCTGTGTTGGCAGGTGACAGAGTAGGTCATTTGATATCAGAGTGCTATACAATCCTGGAAGTGGATGATTAAAACCATACAATAGTATCACTTGGAGGGAGAAAAGCCCCAGGAAGAGTGAAGACGAACCTTTCAACAAATTGATGGGCAGATGCATACAGAAAAACTGAATAACAGATTAAGGCAGCTTGAGGCTTATTTCAGTTGTCAGGGACATTCTGATGTGCAAAAGATTACCTTTGCATGTTTGAAAATGTCAAAGCATTCCCTCCTGTGGTGGGAAAGCTATTGCTAGAATTTGTAACAGCAAAAGAAAGCACTTGTTATGTATTATAACGAGTTCAAAGTTTTGCTGAGAAGGAAATTATATCCAGCCAGGCGTGAAAGGGAGGAGAAAATTCAGAGCCAGTGTCTTAGATAGCGTCACAGGCAGTGTGTCCAAGATTACACTGACAAGTTCCAAAAAGCAAGCGATCATACTGAGTATTTTGGAAGATGAAGCCAACGTGGTTATGAAATACATTGGAGTTATTCACTGTTACATTCGACAAAAGCTGGCCTTGCTCAAGGTTCACAGCCTTGATTGGGCCTGTACATGTCGCTATTCTTTCACAAACTATTATTATTTACAAAATATCCATTTTCAAAATACATATAACTAACTATTGCACTTGTAACTCATTATCTTCCACCCTTACTTTCAACAATGTCCATTCACATGTTCCTATCCTTCCCCACTCTATCCATGTCCCTATTCTTCCCCACTCTATGCTATTCTTCACCACTCTATGCCTTACTGCATTTCCTTTGCAACATAAGGTGCAAATGCTAGTTTACTTGATATAAATAGTCTTATTTTTAAAATATAAATATCTAATAATAAATTAATTTAATTAATTAATTTAAACATGGGGTATTTGGATTGTGATTCTCAAGAGGTTAGGGGATGACACTATTGATCTGATCACGACATCTTAAAGGGAGGATCTAAAATGAGTTCAGCTAGCGTTTGTTGCAGTATGCGCAGGAACTACAGGATCGTTGCCGTTGAGGGTAAGTCTGATCATGGCACTTTGGGAGGTAGTTTTTGTTGTTCTGAGCTATTCAAATGGCATCCAAATGACTGGAGTTCAGAAAATCTGATTGCTATCCGCAGACAAATGATATGGTGGGGTAATTTGACGAGTGCAGAAGCTCCCGCTATCGTCGAGATAGATCACAGTGATCTATCGATAACACCATTTTTCCTTGTTGGATCTAGATTTTTTATGTCAATTGCAAGATCGAAGGCGATGCACTGGAGGAAGCCATCGCCATATCATGTAGATCTAATGCCGAGGACGCAATTTGGAGCTTCTGTAATCGACAGATCCACTGGATCGTCGAAGTCGTGGGTGTAATTGATTCCAGAGGTCATGATAGTAGTATATTTCGATGCGACCGCAGGGTTGAGAAAATCAATTGGTGGGTACCGCAACTACAGAGAGAGCGAGGTCCTTTGTCGTTGTCTTGATTACAAATGGACCTTGATCGAAGAGGGGGGAGTGTACTTATCAAAAAATCTTGGACGCAAAACCTGCATCATCTCTCCATCAAAGATCAAGCAGATCATATCAAGTTAACAGAAAATGGGTTTCGCTCATATCCTCCGGTGATTGGGAATCGAAGATCGACCTTGGATCCTAAACGGTTATAGCGGCAAGGAGGCTCACAGATCCTTTATAGTTTTGTATGAATATTTCAGGGTATGTCCTCTCGGGTCCCCACTCCACTTTTGAGATAACAGGTCCCGTCAAAATAGAAATTGGATCCCGACTGTCGAACCCCAGATCTTCCAATGGGAACACATTTCCAAATTTTTATAAAATCCTTCGAAGGGAAATCTGCTTCCATGAGGGTTTGGATCAAGGAGCGGGTTCAATATCTTAAGCACAAGATTCACACACAATTGGATATTCCAACCAGGCCTGGAATTTCAAATCTCATCTGCCTGTCAAATGAAAATTTGATGACGTTTTTGCATTTTTCATGCCCTTCATTTTACGTTCCAAGCAAATTTGTGAGTGTCAACCTCCTTGTATTTAGAACATCTTTTTCAACTACTCTTGCATCTCAACTTTCATTAATGTCCCTTCGAGAATGCCTTGTTTTTTCCGAAGTTACTCTATGTGTTTCGATACGTTGCTCTGATCTAAAATTGGTACAAATACAATAGGTTTATATAGGGTTTTTTAAATTGTTGTGAGATCCAAGTTTTCCATACTTAGGAAGATAAGTTGAGAGAATATCACAACTATATCTAACAAACATAATTAAAATTTAATCCTCTAGTAATAGCATTAATGTAAGTTAGAGCTCCCATCAGTTATAGTTCCAAAGAATTTTCATGACCCAGAACTAGGACCAAGAAAACTCTAATAAACAAAGTTATTTTTCATTAAATTTCATAGTCCCTCCATAATTCCCTAGTCAAAATTCTCGTTGGCTAAGGACTCTAACAAATATTTTTTGGTCAAATGTTGATGAGTGTTCCTATTGGAAAAACAGATTCAACAAAGAATAACTTTGACCAAGCCTATATCTTTGTGCCTTCTCTTTGAGTTCCTTTTATTGAGAAGTCATGCTAGTGATACTCCCAAGGAACTTTCCAAGAGAAATACCTTTGACCAAGGAACTATGACCAATGAACTATGATTGTCTTGTTCCCTAATCGATTTAATTTCACATATTGATGTTGGGTCTTGTAAGTTAAAATTCATGTTGATCATAGTTCTAAGGATTTTCTTGATTAAGAACTCTAACTAACAAAAGGATGGAGAACTGTAATAGATATGAGCGCTTTGATAAAGAAACTGCAACTAATAAGAACTTTGATTAATGAAATTAGGTCAACAAAAAATATAGCCATAGGAACCATTAGTCATGAAGGAACTTTTAACTAAGGAAAAAGAATAAGAACTTAGTTAATATTCCTATTGAATAGATTTCCCATCTTGTTGGTCATTGTTTTATGGTACTTTATTTGCCAGAAAATTTTACTATGATAGATTGAATTGTGCCTAATTATGGCCATGAAACTTTGACCAACAATGTTCCTATTGGTTAATGATTCTAACTTTTAAGGATTCAAAAACTTTGGAGTTGTTTTTCACTATCTATACCCTCACTTTTGAATTTCTCGTCATATCCACTATGTAAACATGGATCAATGAATCCAATTTGTACCTTGTGTCTTTGTGCTCAAATTCAAATCAAAATTAACTTTAAATGTCTCATCCATCTGTCTTGAGAATTTAACCATTACCAACTCAAAATTAAAATCAAATTTTCAACATTTGATGAATTTTACTAGAAATTTGAACCACTGCCACCTTAAATGAGTTGCATCATATCATAGTTATAGCATGTAAACTATTTTGTCAGATAGATGGTTTCTATGCACAAAAGTGTAACTATAAAATTCTACAATCTTGCATTAAAATGTTTATTACTAGCATAGCTATATGAATTAAATAGTTGGTAAATGCCAATAAATATCAATCCAAGCAAGCATCAAAACACTTTTTTAATCATACATCTCAAGTTGTTAAAAAAAAACTAATTAAATTACAGCTTTATTATTAATATTAATAATAAAAAAATAATATACAAGTTAAATA